>JAGDQO010001064.1:0-194022 GCA_018342035.1 Solanum appendiculatum | reverse complement strand
AACACACTACTATCAATCATGAGACATTATACAGCATTGAAGAGTTTCCAAGACCAACTTCAATCAACAGTATAGACTAACTATATTCTTCAACTTCACTCCTTGATCTTCACACCAAATACAATTGTACAATTGTGTGAAACAAATTTCAGATAGAGAAAGAACAAGTTGCTAGAGATACACACAAGCTACTTCGGTGCAGCAATATATTCCATCATATTCCATCATATAAAGTGTTTGATGTTTGAGCCAACTTGGGTTATTATAATGCATTGCTTCGTTTTCCACAGAAATTGATAATTTCAGGTTGCAATTATTAGCTTGAAAGCCAAACAAATTATGCGCATATTTCTGTAGCATCTGATAGTGGTGTTCCAAGTTTTCAGGTTCCCCTTTCTACAGATAAGAAGATATTACAGTACTGCTCCGAAACTAATTAGCACTGTTGAAGTATTATCTATCTCAAAAATAGAGTAGCAGGGTTATCTAAGTTAGTGAAATCATTGTGGCAAATAAAGATGCAGGTTTCTACAGAAATTTCACATTTTATTATTTTAACTTAGTTAAAACAACTAATGACAATTCTTAGCCATGTAAGACAGCAATGTAAAACAAGACTATTTATATTGTGATTGGTGAATATGGTGGTCACTACTCATCACTATCAAAGTACAAGCAATTCCAAGCCGTGGGGAAATTGACATGGTGCAAGGATCGTCTACACGTTGTCACTTACTAAAGCAATTAGCATATGATGCCTGTCGTCAAAATATATAAAAAATACACATCCATGATGCTGAACATAAAGCATTCAACCACAAACAAGTGAACAACACTAATTGAAACAAAGGTTACAAGGAAAGAGAACCAAGGGACAAAAGAACTTACGTCTTGCAAAGATCCATGAAATTCACAAACACAGTTTTCTTTGTGCCTTCACGAAGAACTTGAGGGGGCCTCATAACTGTCCTTCGCCTATCTCCAGCAAGCTCAGGATTATTCTCACGGAGAATGTTGAATACTCTGCCCAGAAGCTGCAGAATCGAAAGTGAAAATCAATTGCCATTAACAAAAAGCCTAAAAGCAAACCAGTAGTGTGCATCAGGAAACAACAATCAGAACTATGCCACTAGTTCCATAAAGCAAATAAAGCAGGCAACCTTTGCACGAAGAAGTACAATGGATACCTCTTTGGCAATATAGTCCTAGTCTTAGGACAGATTCCTTATATTAGAACAGTATACAAATATTACTTCCCTTACACTTAGCTTTTCTTAGGGTTATTTAGTTATCCATCAAAAAGTTTACATAGGCATAAGATAACCATCGAAGTACCAAACATTTGACAAATTTTGAAACTTAGGGTGTCTAGGTCACTCAACTACACAAGGTTTTTAATCATATGCCTGGACTAGTTCTGTGAGGTTGCTGTAAATTACATTGTTACTCGGCTCAAGTTCATGTGTGAGTAGCTACCTATTATCGTGGACAATCTAGTGCATTCTAAAAGTGTCTCTTAGCAGGTATATGCAGGAAATACAAACAATTAAGAAAATACCTCCTCATATTCATAATCTCGATCAGTTCCCTCCCAAGGTAACTGTTGTAGGACAATTTCTCCAGCTTCTTCATCATCTCCAGGTTGATCTAGAAGAAGAGAGCAGGTTAAATCTCAAATATTACCACAATTAAACTCAACAAAGCTGAAAATCGAAGATCTCACCATCCACATCCTCGCCAACGCTTTCTTTTTCATCAGTCAGGAGATCAGTGTGTGCCTGCAAAATTTTAAATTGGTTTATGATGGGTCATGACAATGGAGCTCAAGAAAATAATCCTAATGTCTTAAATCATTGAGTGAATCTCACTAAAACATTATGAGGTCATAAGTTTACGCCTTTGACTATTTCTGTGGCACATTAACCCTCGTGAAATCTAATACTGATAAAACTGGCCATATTTGTTGCTGGGGGAGTATGAAAAAATGGGTTTCTTGAGGTACATAAGAAAGAAAGAAAACAAGCTTCCCTTAATCATCTCTCCACTCCCGCCCTCTTTTTTTGTTCCCTCTGTGCGTAAACATACATGTTCTTATCGCACCATTCAGTCCTCCACCAGTGTCCTCTTCCAGGAGGGGTTGGTGCCAGAAAATAGATGAGAGTGCAAGGTATTCACTGATAATTCAATCAAAAAAATTCCATGGAATTGAACAAAACTAACCGGCTTCTTCTTCTTCTTTTTACCAGAAAACGTAGCCTCAAGGCCCTCAGAAACTGCATAGAATAACAATTGAGAGAGATCACGTTCAAGGTTCGAATGTTCTTCAGTAGTCTTTATCTTCAGAGGGTGCGTGCATGTGCGAGAGCATGCATCTTTTGGGGATTTTGGGGAGGGGCAAGTGGTTGATTATGCAATTATACACTACCACCTCTCTTAAGATTATGGAGAAAATTAGGTGAAACCAGGTTTTACAACTAACTTACCAGATAAATTCTCAGTTTTTTCAGCCAAGCTATCAAAAGAGTCATCGGCAGGATCTTGAATTACAACCTTCTTCTTTTTCTTCTTTTTTGTAGGATCAAAAGGTGCTATCTGTAAATTTGTAGGAAGAGAGGAAAAGATAATGAAACCAATGTAGCAATCACACACAAAATAGGCTCAGTGTGACCTGATGTCTACAACATATCAATATGAAAATCGAAGTAAAACCAATCAACTGTTTTGTGTTGTACAATTGGATGTAACTGAATAGGTAAGCAACCAACACCATTTCTATCTCCAGTTGGATGACAACTATGGCTACAACCTACGGGTGTACCAAATGATCCCTCCCCCTGCCCATACACCCCTAGCAAAAGCATAACAGGCTCCATGCTAATGGGGCCACAAGAGGAGCTCCATAGAAGCACAACCATTAGTTTTTTAGATATTTTTGCAATTAAACCAACCAATAAAACTTAGGTTGCAAGGGAATCCTATGGCATTAGTTGTTCTCCTGTATGACATGAACTGTTAACATTGAATTGTGTATTCAGTGATGCTATTAACAAATATCCAAGCTATCAGAATGTTGGAAGCCAAAGTGGACACTGTTTGAAGAGATGACTTCATACAACTGTGAACAACGGACACATCTGAAAGCCTAAGCACTTTGCCCTGACTCCTGACAACTAAAATATGAAAATTCTCGAGGATTTAAGTTATAAAATGCTGACATTGTAAAGTTTAACACTGTCAATATACTTCAATCATTTGTAAAAGGTTTCTTATCATCTTTTCAGATTACAAATCTATGTCTATTATAAACCGTTACTTACTGCTTGGCTTTAAAAATTGTGTAAACATTCTTTGCAAAAAAATAAACTCAATCCTTAATTATGGATTCTTATTTAGTGTGCCTTCTTGTTGGTTAAAACTCTTCAAGAAGTATTCAGACAGCATAGTACCTAAAGCCAGGAATTATTATCGTCATAGTCACATGATGCACAAACAAAAAGATATTACCAAGAGATGATGCAAACCGATATAGAAAATACCAACACTTCAAGCAACACTCTAAAGAGGAACACAGACAGAGGAAGAGCTGAACTTACATCAGCCACCAACTCGTTTTGATTCTCTTCTTCAGCCATGATTGCACTAAGATCTACACCAATACAAATCAACAAATTAGTTAACACATAAAACTATGGAGTAATATCAGGCACCTAAATCCTAAATCCTTGTAAGTAACTTTTTCAGATGCGCAAAAAAGCATAAAAACTAATGCAAACTATCACAATCATCCAAAAAAATAGGAAATCCCAAAAATAGCTCCAGAAATTCACCTTGTTTCAGATAAATCCACACAGGCAAAAACAATGAATGTAATGTGTATTATTAATCGCACGTAAACCCTAATTCCTTATAAGTAACTTCTTTAGATGCTAAAAAATACATAAAACTAATGCAAACTATCGCAGTCCTCAAAAATAGAATAAATTGTAACAATAGCTCCAGATTTACCTTGTTTCAGATAAATTCACTCAGGCGAAAAACGAAACATGAATGTAATGTGTATTATTAATCGCATTAAACCCTAATTCCTCATTAGTAACTTTAATAGATGCTAAAAATAACATAAAAACTAATGCCAACTACCACAATCCTCTCAATATAGAGAAAATCGTCACAATAGCTCCAGAAATTCACCTTACTTCAGATAAATTCAAACATACAGAAAAAAGGAACATGAATGAATTATGTATTATTACTACTCGCACATAAACCCTAAATCCTTCTAACTAGCTTTTCTAGATGCTCAAAAATACATAAAAATTAATCCAAACTATCACAATCTACAAAAATATACAGAAAATCATAAAAACCTATGAAGAAATTTACCTTGTTTCAGATAAGAGAACCTTTCAATCGGATGATTCGTTTATCTTCGCGGCCGATGTAAATGCAACGTTTTCCCTCTGTGGATACTATTGGGAGAGTAGCGTTTCTATTGCCCTTGTAAGTACCTCAATTTTGGGCTACTTACTTGGGCCGCAAGGCTGTTCGATAGCACTTGGGCCGCAAGGCTGTTCGAATTGAAATTTAAAAAATAAAAAAAAATGTATAATTTGAAAATAATAATTTTATGCTATTTTTAATTGGTAGAGAAAGAAATAAGAAGGTTACTTTTAAAATTACATTATTAATTTATGCTTGCTATATACACTTATTTCTAGTTAGCTTTAAAGTAAAGAAATCGGGTGTGTAAAAAATTTAGAGGATATAAAACTTAACACAAATTTAATTTATAAGTGTATTAGAAAACTAAATTTGTGTTCTATTGATTGATGATCGTATAAAATATTTATAGAATAATTTAATTAAACATAAAAATTGTTGATTGTAATTCTATTCCACATCACTTCAGGTACATATTATTAACTTGAGATCTCTATTAACTTTACGAAGCTCTTCAATCAACTCTTTTTGTTTACGCGTTACTCATCATTTTTGCTAAAAATTAATTGCGCAAGTGATATGTGTATAAGATACATTAGCTGTTGATTTAGAAAAGATAGCACTTCATCTATTTCATTTTAGATGATGCTTTTTTTAAAACATATGTTTCAACAAATACTATATTTATATATTGAAAAATTCATTATCTTCAACTTTTCATATTACACTTGCTACTTGCTGAGCATAAAACATACAATTTTGTAAAAGAAAAATGAGATTTAGGGGAATAGAACACATAAACAAATTTACAATATCAGATATTTACATCAAATCATATACTCTTCATATTATTGTAGTTTGATTTCGTGTAAATATTGAGTACGAGTAAATATTTCTCCATAAAACACTGATCTTGCTTGTGAGGGTAATGGCATGTTTTCATGTCTCTATCAGTTGAAGATAGAAGACGACATTATGACTAAAAAAAAGTCATACAAATATGACTTTCTTAAACTTAACGTGCTTTACTTTGTGGAAAAGTTTGAATTATTTTTCTTGAAAAAGAAAGAGAAGACTCTGTAGAAAACTACAAAGTCTTTATGGAGTTCTAATTTGTCTTGAATCTAATCATCATCAATATACACACCATGCTAATTGAATTTTGTGGATCATAAAAAAAAAAAGAAAAAAAAGAGAAGTATGCTAGGAGAAGCACAAACTAAACTTGGCAACCAACATGTCATGTCCAAACTACTAATTATTTGTATATTTGTGGGAATATTTGAAGTGAAACAATCACTTTTCTTTTTGGCCATGAAATTTGATCAAATATTGAAAATCTTATCTTTTTAAAAAAATTAAGTTTCAATTTTTAGGTTTTCTGGAACTTGCACTCAAAAAATCTTCAATTTTTTTTCGAATAAAATGCATGTCTAAACACAACTTCACATTTCAAAAATCACAAATTCTAAAACATAGAAACTCAAATTTTCATATTTCAACCTCAAAATCTACAGATAAATGAGAGCTTAACTTCATTCCTGTATGGCTAAATTTTACCTAAAATTCAAACATAAATACTTAAACTTTAATTATATGAAGTTTCGGACGTCATATTCAATTATAATATTCAAATAGGATGCCCCATAAGAAAAAATACGATATCTTCTCTTCTTTCTCTGCTGTCATTAGTCATTTTTGAAAAGGTAAAAAACAATACGATATTTCATAGATAATCAAAAAACTGAAACCTCTTTTTTTTATTCATGATGTATCGATTTAAATTCACTTTTACTTTAGAAGAAATAATTCTTTCTTTTCAAAATAAATATTCACTCCATAGCACGAATAAATTGAGATGCGACCTCGATACTATAAATGGGCCAAGATAGAACCACCCAAAGCACTAGTCTTGTAAAGCGTCTTGGGTTCTTGAATGATTACACATATGCATATATCGATTTGGTGACTGGGTCCAATTGATTTTTTCTGATTTGAAACTTTTTCGTAACAACTTTTCATGAAGGTGGCTTCAATAGGGCACATAATTATTGCCAGTTGGTGTCCATATGAATGGGGCATATGCTATTATTTTAAAAATGATTTAAGTGAATTCAAGATTTGAAGTAAGCACGTTTAAATAATATATCTAGTCGCTAGCTTTTGTGATAGAGATTGATTCCTCATAATTTTAACTTCAATTACTTTGACCATGTTGAACTTAATCTAAATACTTTAATGCTTCAATCCATTTTTACTTTGTCCCATAATTACTTTGACTGATTCAATCTATTTTTACTTTGTCCTATAATTACTTTGACGGCTTCAATTTCTAAGTTTCATTGGGATTTCTTAGAATTTACTTTATTCTAAATCCTAGCTAGCGCCTTTGGAAAGCAATTAGTATTCTCTTGGGAAATTAAACATCTTGAATATCGCATTAATTCTTAATTATTCATAAAGAGATTAAGAAATTAAATATCGTTTTTCTAAAGTTGATCGTGATCATATCGAAATCTCATAAACATTTAGGATATTCACAAAATATCAAGATATCAAATATTGTCTTTCTTAAAATTGCTACCTAGAATTCGTAAAGATCAAATATATCGCAAAGAATTAAGTCCAAAATATTCTACATTTGAGAAATACACTACTAAGAACCCTCAAGCAGAGATCAAATTTCAAAAAGAAGTATCAAAGGATAAACAAAACTATAATTATCAGCAAAATATATGTTCACCATATTTTATTTGTAATTGTATTCAATTTTCATCACTTTAAAATTTATCAAAAACATCATATCAAACAGACTAATAACAAACAAATACCTGGTCAATGAAGTGCTTAAAAAAACTAAGAAAAAAAATAATGACAGCATTATTGGTTTAGTACATATATATCCTCATGTTTTTCTTATGACAATTACAATTATTTGATAAAAATCCACTCCCTAAATTAAAGGAATATACAGTTAATATGAAGTGGATTTTTGCCAAAAGAAGGGACACATCTAAAAGTGACAATTTCCTTAATTTCTGATTTTATTATATTGATCAATTGAGTTGAAAAGATATCAATTGATATTAGAAACCAACTAAACTTATTTGATCATTATTATATTGCCTGTCTATTATTATAGGGCCCTATAATTTGTTATTATTAATGACCCCCCGTAGACAAAAGTCATAGTCTCAATTCTACTCTAATAAATTCCACTTTCACAATCTTTGCAATGAGTTTAAGTTTAAAATTTATATCGTTTGATTTTCAAAAAGAAAAACTACGACAACTAAAAAAATATCGGAGGGAGTATTATATTATCCATTTATATAAATTAAATTAAATCCAATTGTAATAAGTGGAGTACTTAAGTGGAAGGCGGCTATAAATATATATATATATATATATATAGTTGCTTTCTGATCAATTTGGTCACCAACCAATAGACCCCACTCAATCCTATTTGTTCGTATTTATCTTCTTTTTCCCACTTTTTTATTTATTGAATTATTTTCTATTTTTTATACTTTTTCGATTTCAAAATAAGTGAAAATTTTATTTTATTTATGAAATTACTCTTGTTTATAACATGATGTTTTACATCGTTTTTTAAAAATTTAAAATGAGTGATCTTTTTAAAAGGCATATTAGTGTCCGAGCTGAAAATACAACTTATTTTGAAACGAAAAAAATATTAAAGTTTTTTATTTGTGGAATTTTTGTTACTCCTTAGCCGCCCTGATTTTGTGGTTGTGCTATAATTATTTCTATTTGTTTGTAGCATAATATCTAAGAGAAATGTAATGTTGAATAATATTGATGTCGTCTCGAAGGGGGCATCCAATAAAAAAATAATTTAAATATGTTTTAGTATATAAAAATATCATCATATCAATTGGAGGTAATAAATAGTATCATTAATTTCTTCTATTACATTAAATAGCAAATTCTTAATTTTAAAGAGTGTATCTTATAGTCAACTTTTTTCCACATACATTGACAAAGTAGAAATTTTAAAAACATTTAGTCATTAGAAAGATTAAACATTACTTAGTATTATAATAATAATAATAATAATGTTTTAGATCTCAAACAAAATACAATAAATTGTAATATAAATTCATTTTATATCAAGTATTTGATATAAAATTCTCAAAACCTATTCAGATTAGCACATTGCTCTCACAATATATATTTAATATAGTAGCTTTGTTGACTATTTATAATTTTTTTATAATAGACCTAAAAACAAGTTGTTTCCACTTCAAGTTTTTTACACGTTCAAAAGAAAATAAGTGCACATAATTATATCATTTGAAGCTCAAGAAGAAGCATGTTTAACATATTAGAGGTATATATAATTCATTGTTGCTTTAATCGTAACAAAAATAATAACTTTTTCTTCTTTTTATACAACAACAAATGCAATATAATTTTACTAGTGAGATTCTCTTTATGAACAGAAATAATGTTTCCAATAAACTCTCAGACTTTACACTTTCAACATGAAAATGACAACTTACTTTTTTGAGAATCATAAAATACACCTCGATCCTAAAATACACACATTCCCCTTCACTCTCCTTATCTTCATCGTTAATTAACTCAATTTCACCATACAATTATTTTTTTCATATTCACTCACAATTAATAGAAAAATAAAAATAAAAATCTCTCACAAAGTCTTCGTATGAATAGAGACGGCTAATCACTATATATATTCCCGCCAAAAATGCCACGTCACCAGTTAACTAACCAGTGATCCCATTTGCAAAAAATAGACGAAATAGCCCCTCGTACACTATCGAGCTTCAAGGGCAAAATCATCAAAGTCAAACTCGCCGAATTCTTCGCCGTAGTATTTCTCCGTCATAGCAAAATCCGGCAGCCGAAAAAGTGAATCAACGTCGAAACCAAAAGCGTCCACTTCGCAGAACCCTAGATTATCAAACGGCGCAAAATCATCGTTACAGAGAACTGAGGTGGGTGACAAAGCGACGTCGTTTTCGCTTTTATCTCCACCGTCGGCAACAGACTCAGTTTCCGTTTCCGTTTCTGTTTGCGTTACTGTTAACGTTACCTCCGCCGTTGTTAATACCGGAAAATTAGTAACGGCGTCGGGACCTTTGAGCTTAACTGCAGCTTTATCGTAAACAGTAGCTGCTTCTTCTGGGGTATCATAAGTCCCCAACCACACCCGTTTTCCCCGGGTCGGGTCCCGAATCTCTGCTGCCCAACGACCCCACGGCCTTTGACGAACGCCTCTGAACTTTTTCCGATGAGTGACGTCAGAATCCGGCGGAACCGATCTTCGTTTTCTGTCGCCGATCGATTTGGTTGACGGCATGAGGTTGATCTCCGTCACGTGCCTCTTCACTCTCCGTACAGTATTTCGGTCTTCATCGTCGGAGGAATCTGTAGCATCGGCATCTGTAAGTATAATCCTCACAACTCTCTGTAAAACCTTCGTCTCTGAATTGGGTTTTTCATTGTCCTCAGAAAAAACATGCTTGTTTGTAGTTACTATGTGTTGAGTGAATTTAACCACCGGAACTGAACTTTCCGTCATGGCTACACCAAAAAGCTTGAAATTACAGTTCGATTTAAAAGATTTTTTCTCAAAAGGAAACAAACAGAGAATTAAGAAAACACCATCCTCCAAATAGAGTGAGAGCTTGCGATAAGTTCATCAATATTATTGTATGAAAAGTAAAGTGTGGAAAAAGTTGCAGACTACTGCTATAAATACAAATGATTTGAGAAACAAGTTGATGGGTGGAAAGAGAATAGAGATTAATTTCTTTGTTGTTTTTGGCGGGAAATAAACTCCAACTCAATATAATTCTTTTCTACAATAGAATTAGTGAACTAAAGCCAAAAATAAAGAAGAAAAAAGAGAGAGAGTATAAACAGAGAAGCTAAGCTAGGAGTATTGCTCTCCACTGAAGATATATAGTGCATGGGGCAGTAATATACAGCTCTGAAAGGCCACATATACCACGCAGACAAAACAGCTCGGGGCCCCACACTGGGACATACACAATGTGAAGCACAACAAAATTTGAATTTGAATTTGAATTAAGGTATATACTTTAATAATGTAATAAATATAATTTAAGTAGATACTAGACACAATATGCTTTTGTTTTATGTTTTTGTCTATTACCATATCAAGCTTCCTTTCACGGATGTAAATAATCACCCTTTACCTTCAATCTTAAGGAAGTATATATGTTTTAGTCATTAAAAAAATAAAAAAATAAAAAAATATGAAAGTTTCTAGAGAGGAGTAAAAAAAAAAAAACATGTCTTATCAGTCAGTTTGAATCCTAAGTTGAAAGAGGTTAAGGGATTCTGTTCTACATAATCATGAATTTTGGGAAACCTTAATAGTTCAATTGGTTAACTACCTGATATGTTTACTGGAACATGATATGTTCTATAGAGAAAGTTTGCAACTAGTAAAGAAGTGTTGTGCAAGTGGACTAAAATGCAGAGTGTGGACCAAAATGGGTATAGGATCTTCTTGGTCATAATGTATGTGACACGTTTTGTTAATTTGTTTAATAAAGAATGTCAATTTTTTTTATTTAAAATAATTTAATTTTAAAATTTTCATTTATTTTTATTGAGATAATTTATCACAGTCACATCATATTTAAGTTTTATTTTAGACGGTATGTTCTAAAAGTCTCTTTTATATGTGTCCAATCGAATAGTGTTACATAAATTTGAAATGGAAGAAGTAAAAATATTAGTTTTATACTTGACTAAAAACTAGTGATTTTAGACATGTCAAACACCCCCAGCCCCACACCCGGCAGCCCCTACTTTCTTTTCTTTGTATTTATACATAGCAGAAAGTCTCTGGTCTTGCATTTTGCTTTTTACCTAACTTTGCACAATTTTCTCTTTGATTTTGGAATAGGAAATTGCAAGGAAGCCTCCATTGGTTCTCTAGGATTCTTTGAGGTTCTATAATGAGTTAAGGTCCTACCTAAAACAGTTCCCAATTTCGCCAAACCATTTTTTAACATTTAATCAATTGTGATTTAGCCATGTCATTAATTAAATCATTTTTTTAAAAGAGAAGATTTAAATATGTCAAAAAAAAGTTTATTCAAGTCATTCGTTAAAAATTTGGCTCATCTATACCATTTCAGTTAATAAATAATGGCATGAATGAGCTTTTTTTTCAAACGGAAATTGCATAAATAAGCCGAACTTTTAACGGATAGACATAGATTAATCTTTTTTCAAAGTTCGATAGCATATTTGAGCATTTTCCTTGAATAATTTATAATGAAGGCTTCATATCAGTCCACAAAAGTATTAGAGATATTAGGAGGAAACTATTGTGAAGTTGACGCACCTTGTATTCAACTGCAAATCCATGTGAAAGTCCGGAGCCGAACAGGCAAAAAAATTGAGCCAAAAATTCCAAAAGGGCAACAAAAAATTAATTTGAAATCAAAAGGGTAACATTTAAATGGAAGAGGAGACGGAGTTAAAATTGGGATTGAAAGGCGCAAGGAGACAAAGCATTGCAAGGCCGCAAAGGGATAAAGACTTACAAGTTTCAACCACTTTTGCACCTTACAAGGCGCATTGGCCCCGCACCTTTCTACAATTTTTTCTTTTAAAAAAACTTTTTTATCACTAAAATTACTTAAGAAAATATTATAATTTAAGACAAAAATATTTGGAAAATTTTAATGTGGGTAGTTGATGACTTTTTTTGTCAAATCCTAATTTAATTTGTCAGGTTTTTGAGCTATAATCTATCGTGTCAAGCCAAGTCAAAAATGGCCGACCCAAGTTAAAAGTACTTCTTTTACTTGTTCATTTTTTTCTGTTTAGAAAGTTCTAAATTATAATTCAATTAATTAGGGGATGACAGTTACTCAGACAATGAAAGATGAAAAATTACATTATTTTTCAAGTCCTTTCAAATTTCAAGCACATTTATAACTGATATTTTTCACAATCATCCGAATCGTAGATAAATTCATATATTTTTTTGAAGGCATTATAGTAATCATTATTAAAATTAGGTGGTTAATCTTACAATATGCCTTTATTTTTTCTTTGTGATGTTATTATTTAGAAGGTAACTTTTATTTTTTGCTTTGTGTCAAGGAGTCTGATTTTTTCTAATTTTATGTTTTTAGTTTTGTTTCAGGTCCATGCTTTGAGAGAACGACAATAAGTAATATATATATATATTTTTTATTTTCCTTTTCAGATTCATGCACTCTTTTTGATGCTCTATTCAATCTTTTTGATTATATAAATATCATGAGAATTTTCAAGAATTTTTGATAGATTTTATAGTCCTTCTTTAGTCATTAGTAAGAGTAGAACTATTTTTGTCTTAAATTATAATATTTTCTTGAGTAATTTTAGAGGGCCCCGATGCGCCTTGTAAGGCGCAAAAGTAACTGAGATTTGTAAGTCTTTGTCCCCTTGCGCCTTACAACCCCAATTTTAACCTCCGTCTCCCTTTCCGTTTAAATATTACTCTTTTGGTTTCAAATTAATTTTTTGTTGCCCTTTTGAAATGTTGATTCAATTTTTTTGCGTTTTCTGCTCCGAGCTCCAATTTATTATGTACCTAGCATATTATAAATATGGAAATTTTTACTCCATGTCTCACACAACTGACACGAGTTAAACTAAGCATCAAATGTCATTAAGAAAAACGATCCAAGATATCGAAACGTTTAACTTTGAATAAGAAGCAAAGTAGCATGGCACGTGAATAGGCTGAAAAGACTTGTTTGCTTGTAAACCAAGTGATAATCATTTGCCCATGAAGTTTTCTTTATTAACCCCCACTCTTGCACAATCAGCTTACGCCTTCTAATTTCAACTAAATTTTACTAACAGACAAATTTCACCTAAAAATAATGCAACGCTAACATCTGCAGCTTCCTAATTGCACCACCATCCTTTTGACTCTTCTCGATAGTGACCCAACCATATTTATGAACACCGCATACACAAGCTAAACTTTTACACAGAGAACAAACTACTATTCCAAAAAAACTACTATTGGACACTAGCCGCATATTTACAATTGGCTTATGACACACTGCTTATCGTGTGCCTACCTCTATACACGAAATTGCGGGGATGCGATAAGAAAGTTAGCACAATAACTACATTAGAAAACGATTCCCAAGATTAAGATAAAGAACTCAGTATATATTAGAGTCAGTCGCCCTTACGTCCTGCAGATGGTGGTTCCCACTTTTCAATAATTATCTGCTCAACCCAACACATTAATTAGCCTCAGCTGAATCGTCAGCGCCTCTTGCAGCTGATGTAAAACGACATGACTAAAAGCCTTGAATCCAGAGCCCCCGATATCTCCACACACATGAAGGAAACAGTCAAATTTTAACGACCATAATACAAGGGAGAACTTATCTCATGGAAGAGGGCAGCGAACCATCGTTGGTTACCTACGCAGATTTTCAAGAACCTGCTTTGCACAACTTATAACATAACAGATCATAGGAAAATGGTCTCATACAGAGAATAGTTGCTGTTTAAGCACTGGAATTTTTGCCACTCAAAAGATAGCACCCATAAAAGAAACGTAGGAAGGAGCAAAAGTAAAATTACATTTCAGGTTCTCCCCTCACTAAAATTCAACAAATAGATATTCACATATTGAAAGATCTCGGTCTTGACAACTTTGACATGATCGGAGTCTACGTAAACAGATTTCCTTACCAACATTTTGTTCTTTCATCCAAAGCACAATGAAGACATTGCATTTAGGAGTGAAAGCAAAATTTAGTTGAAATTAGAAGTGTCTCAGACACATCCGAGGACAATTTTGCCGTTATCCCATTGCATATTTTTGAGTCCAGCTACGAGCAGTAGTCTCGTATTTGGCCCTGTCAGTCTTGTACATATGAGCAATTTCTGGTACAAGTGGATCATCTGGGTTTGGATCTGTCAATAGAGAGCAGATGGACAACAGGACCTAAAACATAAAATAGCCTCGTGAGAAAAAAATCCAAAAGACAATTGAAAAATAAGAAACATAAACAAGAGAAGCTCTTCCCTCGCCCCTTTTCCAGAAGTTTTAGTGGTGACTTGGTACATAAACTGATTTTCATCACATTTTGGATAGTTTAATAGAAATATGCAAACAAGAGATGTCAAGCAAAACAGAGAATCTAAAATAGAAGAATCAAGTTAGTTGATTATCTGAGAGTTGTAGGTATACCATTTCTGGAGCAAAAAGAGAAATCTAAAGTGGCAGATATTGCTCAAAAGATTTTACTGCAGTAACAGCTCAATAGTACCACTAAATTATTTTTTCACATAAATTAAAATCTGAACACCCTAACCTCAACTCGGCAACTCAATACAACAAATGCATTCGACAAAATTTAGAAAATAAATCATCTGCATCAACATCAAAAAATGGAAGACAGAAAGGGACAAAATGTGCCATAAGTAGTTCACCTAATTTCTACCAAAGATTTAGCAGAAGCAAGTGAGAAGTGTTAGTCATTACATCAGACAATAATAAAGTAAATACTTATATAATAGGAGCCTCAATGTCAAAAGATATCACACTTGACTTTCTTTATTAAAGAAATGAGCATGAGACTTTCCCTCACTTTCCTTTCTTTATTCTAAATGGAATCATGACTTGCTAAGGTGCTGCTTGACATCTGTCAGTTAGAGAGAAGGAAAATAACAAATACTAAGGCAAGCATGTTTTGAAGGGCATAGTATGATAGATATCTCGTAATCAATAAATATCTTTTTTACCTCTGTTACTTATTTCTGGACTACTTTTCCTTGAGCTGAGGGTCAAAACAACCTCTCTACTTCTAAGGTAGAAGGTAAGGTCTGCATATACTCTACTCTACCCTCCCCAGATCCCACACAGATTATACTGGGCATGTTGTTGTATAATTACTGTTTTCTGTTTAAAACAAGTCATGATAATGTTTAGTTACTGTTCTTTCCTCTTCTACTCTATCCTTCCTTCTGATTGGCATTATTGCTTGCATTCGCTCTTCAAATACAAACATGCCAGTCTAAACCACCCTATTTCCAGAGCACTATCACATTAGTAAAGCCATAGTATAACTTGCCAATCACAGCTCTCACATTCATTTATAATGACATAAAGCTTATTCTACTAAATATACTCCCAGGTCAGATTATTTGGCCTACTGAGCCATGATTCCAATGGCTCGAAGTCCTTAATTATAAAGAGAGAAGAGATCAAGATTCAACAAGTCTAGACAACAATACATAACAAAAGTCGACCATTCTCCACCAAATCATATCACGCACCACCGCCATGATCTTCATTTTGTTAAATCTAGACTCTGGCTAGGACTCACCTCACATAGAGAAATCTAAGACCAGAAAAAAAATATAGCAACATTTAATCGGACACAAACAAAGACCAAGATACAAACCTTAGATATGGTCAAAGCTGGACTCCATTGCTCTTTAAGGATATCCAAACATATACTTCCATTGCTATTGATGTTAGGGTGGAAAACCTTAGTTCTAAATGCAACCTGAAACAAATAAACAATAAGAAGATCAGCCTTGTCTCATCACCACAAAATCCAGTCAACAACAATTAATCAAACACATTCTCAGAATTGGCAGAGAAGAACTCATTCTGCAAATTTCAAACAGTGCCTGAAACAAACAAAATTCTTAGGACCTTCAGAACCACCATGAAGGTAAACCTAATCAAACAGCAAACAAACGCCAGCCATCTTCTACATTATGTTGTGCAGACTCTGTGATGTAGAAGACTAGCATACTTATAGGCATGACTAAACAAAATGGACAAAAAATGTTATGCCCATGATGATTTAGCTATAATCTTGAACAGCACCCCGAAGAACCAGCTCACTCTAGCACCAGAACATAAGAGAGCAGAGAAAAGATAAACTTCTCAACAAAAAACTTCAAATGTCATCTCAAGTAGTGGGAAAGATCATAAGGAAGTTACAGGCAGTAGCAACTAGTATCCAAGGCTTCCTGAAATTTTCCAAAGGGATATGGATCTGTCGGTCAATTTTGAGTGTATTCCACCATGTATATCTGTGGACTTGTCTCTGTGGTATGTAAACCAAAAAACCATGCCGACAAACAAATGTCAGCATTTCTAATGCTAGCGCTCTCTCTGATCCCTCCATACAGTGGCACATCACCAGCCTTGCCTTAGATTTCTTCTCGGTCAATGCTGTCTTTTCAGTGCTGATGGAAGCATGCCAATGTGAACTCCACACTTTACTATGAATAGAAATTAGAAATGGCAAAGTAGGCAGTATTTTGAAGGTTAATATCAGTCAATTCTATCACTACAGCTAAGCCGGAGAAGGTGTCATCCATGAAAGTTCCTGCTGATTTTAAGAAATGAAGAAAATTATCTTAGAAACCTATATGCACATATTTGAGATGCATTCAGTTGATTCCTTTGTAATAGGTTATATTCATGCAAACGATACTCTCTAGCTTATAACAATAGAGAATGTAAAGGAACATACACAGATCTGGACAAGGATTGCTCTAGAGCATAGGCATACCTTTGGAGGCTTGAAAGGATAATCAGGAGGGAAATGGATTGAGACCAAAAATACACCTCCTGCATAAGGGCTATCTGTAGGCCCCATGATTGTTGCTTGCCAATGGAACATATCCTCAGCCACTGGACCTATATTTTACAAAATATGCTATTTAATATCGACATAACAGCCACATGATTAAAGTACCCACTTTAACAAATGTATAATCACACTCAGCACCTAAATCTAAGAGAAATAACAATTCCTCATCAGACAAATGACAAAATATACATAAGGAGAAGTACAACAAAGAATGATACAGAAATTTGATAGACAATTATAAGTAACATTCACTATCTTCAGAGTGCCATATATTGAATGTTAATTCTCAGAAGTGAGAAAGAAAAACCAATATAAAGATGCAATACAACCAGGGTTGTGCACAAGTTGGTTGGACACCCACTATCATGTAAAAAAAGTAAAAGCCAAAAAAAAAGAAGAGAAACAAATCTGCATTCAGCTGCTGTTAACTCATAACGGATCAACCAACTAATGATGCCACTGATGTTTTTTTCCTAACATCAGTGGCCAAGCTTGCTAACAGACACCTTCAGTACACCAATAATACCAGCTACCTCCAACTAGTACATGTATCTTATGATCTTGTCCACCAAAAGCATAGGCAAATGGGAACAATTCACCTAGTTCACCTCTACTGAGATTTGAATATTGGATCCTAAGGTCGTTACTCCAACTCAGCTCTTGGACCACTAGGCTACTACCGCAGGCTAATACAACTAATTCTACAGAAACAAACATTTAAATCATGCAATTCTACTAGTACAGAAACAGAAAATAGGTTCAGCAAATTACTAAATCGGACTTGTTCTAAACTTAGCAGCATTAGCCAAACGTAAGCCGCAGAAAACATGAGAAATTTAACCACGCCGACCTAATTATTGGTCTTCACCTAACAAAACTAGCACAAAAGCTCAGCAACCAGAAATGGAAGGCAAAAATAGGAAGTACAGCAGACATACCAGCGCTGCATGAGGTGGGAGGATCCTTCTGCAGATCCTTAAGCTCCTTCAATATGCGCTTCGACGCCATAATTCAGCCCGTATACCTTCAAATCCAAGCCCTAACACCAAATATAAATACAATTTTTTTCATCAAAATCCACAGATCTCCATATTCAAGTAAAGTAGAAAACAATTACACACACAAATTAAGGTCACAGAATTACAAAACTGAAGCTTATAAAACCTTAAACAGAATAAACTACGAGATCTAATGGATTGTTCATGCGAAAAATCCTAGATCTTCTTAACTAACAATAATATGCAGAAAAATACCTGAATTAAGAAGGAAGATGTGGAAGACAATTGATTGAATGGAGATTTGCAGAGCTCGGATTAGGTTTTGAGCCAATCCTATGGAAGAAATGGAAAACAAAATTGAGTCTGTTAGGATTTATATGACAGAGTCTCATTTTTAGTCCATCTCGAAAAGATATTTCTATATTCAGTAACTATTTAATTTTAAAATATTTAATTTATAATTAAATAAATATTTATAATTTATTTTAAATTATAAACATAAAGATGTATTTTTTTCTGAAATATCATATTCAAACGGTTAGATATAAATTGAAACGGAGAAAATAAATTTTAAAGTAGATGAAGAAAATGTAGTAAATATTATTCCTACGTTACGTATACGAAATGCTATTCGTAGCCATATTTTAGAGTGGGGTCAAGAAGAAAGGTTCTAGAATAGTCTACTGGAGTCATAATGTGCACATTACTTATGGAAATGGCATTAGGTAACCACTTTTAGGACCAATGTTTGAATTTTAGCTAGTGTTTATAAATTATTTAATGTTTAGCCATTAATTAAAAAGCGGGAGAAATATTGCCTCTAATTTTTTCAGGATATTATGTTTTGAAGTTTATTTGTTAGTTCAAAACTTCAGACATTTATTGTTGAGTTATATTTTTCGATTCAAACTTTATGATTATGAACTTTTAGTATCATAAAGTTCGATTTTATAGTTTAAATTTCAGAAACATGGTGTCATGAAGTCCGTATTGTGTACGTTCAAATTTCATGTTTGTGATATGAAGTTCAATTGTCGTGGTTCCAACTTTATATCACGCGAACAAAAAGAAGAAAAAAGGAGACACCAATGCATAATACTACCAATACTCTCTAGAATTTATAAATTACTTGGTGTTTGAATGCCAGAAAAATGATTTCACACCAAAATCCAAACACACAGCAAATGAATTGCTTCGACATGTTCCATAAATCAGATGTTAATAAGTGCAGTGCAGACTGAATCTTACAACAAATGACAAGAGTTCTTAAACCAAACGAAAAAGGAAAGATTAACTTGTCTATTATATCTCCTAAGGAAAACAAATCCACACTTTCACTAGATACACTTGTCAATAGGATTGAATCAGAAAATTTAGGGAAAGAAAACATGTATGTTGTTGCACTAGGTAATCGAATCGAATGAGTTTCTCAGGACTTGCAAATTGTAAGTCAGAAATCCAAGGAATCAAGGGATATGCACATTTGAATAATAGGATCTATTCTCTTTCTGAAGAATGCCTGTTTTCGGAGTTAGATTGCCTGACCTCTTCAATCATTCTAACAACTTCCTCCATGTTGGGTCGCATGTCCGGGACCTTTACAACACATGCCATAGCAATTTGCAGCATCTGTACCATCTCTTCTTCAATGTTTTGAAATCTCATCAAATCGACGTCAAAAACTTCTGATGTCCATTCCTCCCTGACAACTGATTGGACCCACCTAGGAAGGTCAACCATGTCATCACGCCCTGGTGATTGCATTGGCTGCTTACCAGTAAGCATCTCGAGTAGTAAGACACCAAAGCTGTAGACATCTGATTTATGACTATGCTTTCGGTTTTCTATCACCTCAGGAGCACGGTACCCTGGATAGCGAGATGGGGCTGCAGGGAAGTTCATTATAGGGGCTAAACCAAAATCTGAGATGCAAGCTTCCATATCTTGCTTGAGTAGGACGTTTGAGGACTTTATATTTCCATGAGTAAATTTTGGACCACCCATTGAATGGATGTGGGCAATCCCCTTTGCTGCTGCAAGAGATATTTTAACTCTTGACTCCCAGTCCAGTGGAGTTCTTCCCGGAGTCCTGTTTCCTAAATGATAGTGGGGTTTGATAGGGATTAGAGAACAGAAATATCAGCAGTACGTAACGCCATAGGCAGTATACTTAACACTGATAAGTTTATGCAGGTTAGTGCATGGGGATGAATTCACTTCTGGTGTAGTCTTCCAGGATAGATATTAGGTATATCATGCATGAAATTTTTCAGCACTAGCAGCTTTCCAGTTAGAAAAACAGCAAGATAGTGCGAGTGATAAACTAACAGTGATAGGGAAAAGAAAGCCAGCAAGTGTTAATATGTTGTTACAGAAACAACAGATACAGAATAACATAAGAGCTGTTTAAACTCATATAATAGACCTAGAAAGATCAAACTGATGCATATATTCTAAATAAGACTTTTTCTTCTCTAACTTTACAATAAGCTACAAGAAAGAATACTTCTTTTCACACCAGTTCACAAGTTTAAAAGTTCAAACTTACATTATTTAGATTCGTTTAGGATATTACTTGAGTGCATTTTGTATTGTTTTAGGAGCTTACTATTAGGCATTCAATGGCGAATCAAGTTACTCCACCAAACACTAGAAATAGAAAAAGGAAATGATGATGAGAGCATATGATGCCTTACCATGCAAGAGCATTGACAAGTTGCCCATTGAGAAATAACCATACACCAGTAGCTTCTCATCCTTGGAGTAATAATAAGCACGTAAAGGAACCACATTTGGATGCTGTCCAACTCTACCAATAATTTCCATCTGCTGTTCAAAGTCCTTCTTCCCCACAATGACTTCTTTTAGTCTTTTAACCACCACTGTTGATGACTCCTCCAAAATAGCCTTATAAGCAGTTCCAAAACTCCCCTTTCCTAGCACTTCAGCTGAGGCCCTCAATAGGTCCTCGAGATCGAAATTGTAAGAGCTGCCTTCAAAGAAAACAAGCTTATTTTTGTCAGGTTCTTGCACCCCACTACCGAACTCTTCCCTCGGTTTTTCACTCCTTCCTCCACCCGAAGATTTCCCTTTCCGCACACCTCTGCCATCACCCCTTTTTCTTTTCAGGCAGCACAAAACCAGGATCACAACTAGCAGCAAGACCAGCACAAGCCCTCCAGCAGCAATAGCAAGAATAACTCCTAGTTTAAGTTTCTTTTTTGAGCTTTTTTCTTGAGTGTTTGGGGAGGGTGCAGGTGGGGAAGGGGAAGGGGAAGGAGGGGATGGTGGTAGAACAGGTGAACAAGGATTTAAGGGTAGTCCACACAAGAGTGAGTTCCCCAAAAAGGAGGAATTTGGAAACTTTTGGAGCGATAATGGAATAGAACCACTAAGATTGTTGTGGCTTAAATTAAAATGTCTTAGCCTTGGAAGAGTAATATTGGGTATGGGTCCAGAAAGCAAGTTATTCTGGAGGCTTAAACCCGTTAGCTGAGACAAATTCTGAATTGTTTCAGGAATCTTACCAGTGAAGAAATTATGAGATAGGTCCAAAACATTCAGTTTATTTGAAAAAGAAGAAGGAATAGGTCCAGATAAGTTATTTTGCTGTAAGAACAGGGATTGGAGAGAAGGAAGTGAAGTGATAGCAGAAGGAAGGTTTCCACTGAGACGATTTGATCGAAGGCTGATAATCCTTAAGCTATCCATTTTCCCGAAAGTATTTTTTGGAAATGGACCAATGAGTCCAACTCCTGGAAGTCGTACTTCCACCACATGGGCTCCATCATCACTACAAGTAATGCCTACCCAAAATGAGCAGATAGGAGTGGCAGGATCCCAGTTGATCTTCCAGCCATGTCGGACTGCTGCAGCAAAGTCAAGAAGGGCTTGTTTGTCTGAGTTTAGATCACCACGGCACAGCGAAAGAAGAGTTGCTACAACAAAAAGAGAATGTAGCAGTTGATTGGTGTAGTAGATTCTCATGAGGAAACCTTCAACAGATTGAAAGCCACTATGCTGCCAGTATTGTGGTTGTCCTGGAATAATACAGTAGATAAACATTTTAAGAACCAAACAAACACCAAAGGGGAGAGAGGGAGGATAAAAAAAGACATTTTGACATAGCAAGTATCTATGCAGTCAAAGTTATAAAAATATCCTCAAGAAATATGTTTGGAATCTGCACTAAATTTTCATGAACTAAAACTGGATGACTTTTTATGGATTCCAATTAACAATTAATATGTGTCCAACTAATGTTTCTCTTTGCACATACGTTCCAAAAGCACTTAGCAATGAACTAGACTTATACAATTTCTTATAAATGCCAAATAGTAATTGTTCTACATTTAACTAATTTTTCACCATCTGCAGAAGAAGATTAATAAAACTAGTCATGTTCTCATGGAACCATAAAAAGAAAAAAGAAAAAAACAGTCAGTCAAATAACATAGTATGATGAAAGCTCTGCTGATGGAATAATGATTACACCAAAATAAAATAAAAAAGATGCTAAGAGATACCAAACCATGTACAATATTAAACAGCTCATAACAGAAGTATTAGTGTGTTTAGAAAAGAATATAGAAGAAGAAGAAACATTCACAGAAAAAACATTGGTTCACAAATATTCTATTTACAATTTCATGAACAAAAGAGACTTGAAGTAGAAGAACAAGAGATAATACATACAAATAAGCCTTTGAGGACCTTTAAACTTAACCTTGCCTCCTTTAGGTTCAAAAAAAGAAAAAGCATTCTTGTTGGCATTATGAGCCACTATGAAGGACTAATGGGGAGGCCTCGGCTTTGGTAAAAACTCTAACTGAAGAAGAAGCCTTCCCGGATGGAAACTCCTTTTTTTTTTGGTGTTACGTGTGAAGAGGTGTTAGGCCTTATGTCTACCTCTCTTGTAATTATATTATTATTAATAAACAAGAGATGGTTTTGAGAAAAAAAATAAAATACATACAAATAGCTAGCATTAAGTATTCTAACATGATAGTATCTAATAAGCAACGGGAAGGAAAATAACCACTTCTGAACGTCAACCCGGGACTAGACTAACCCATTTGATCACAAGTTTTTCAATCCTCATGATATTTCTTATCCAAGATTGGAGCTTGAAACAGTTGATGAAGAAGAACTATATTAAAAAATCAACCAGATCATCAGATTTTTATTATTATTATTTTGGTTACCTGTTACCACATTCATAATTCTTCTCTCAAGTAAATGTCAAAGAGAGTTGTGTTAATTAGGACTATTGAACAAATCCAACTCACATGAGGTCCCAGTACTAGGGAATCCTAAGCTTCCATTAGACAAATATAATCCAATCATAGTTCATAAGGACCAACAACATTTTCAATTTCTCAATTCTTTATACTTTCACATTGTCAAAGAAGCAAACAGTGAAGACTGAAGAACATACAGAACCAAACATGGTCTTGCTACTTATTAGTCCAGGGGCGGAGCCAGGGGTGCAAGCTGGAAAATCATACCATATATACAAGTTCAAAAAAAATAAAATACATAGTATATGGTGAATCCTTTGTTTATCATTGTGTTTCTTTCTTTATATTTTCAATCATGTTACTGAAAATCCTAACTCCGCCACTAAATAATACTCCTCCCTCAAATGAGTCTAATTTTCTGCATGAATTCAACATGGATTTCCTAATTAATTTCTAAAAACCAAATTTAAAGCTGCAAAAAAAAATACTATCAGAAAGCCTTCAAAATTCGTATTTCAAAATAAATAAAAATTGATTGTTCAATCTAACAATGCAAAACAAATAGGAGTCAAATAAGCAAACAGATCTGCTTCCAAAATTAGCATAAAACAAAAAACAATTCAATCTAAACAAATACAAAATTATAAAATTCAACAAACATTATGAAATCGCAGTGAAATTACCTCGAAAAAACTATAAAATCGAGAAAGCACTTCAAGTTTTAGGAGTAATACTGAAGTTCTGAGGTCAAATTAACAGTACACATGAACCTCAAATCGAATTCATCTACTTGCAGTAACCACATTTTGTGCTGAATAAGACCCGACCCGTTTAGCTTGAGCTGAAGTAGTAAGAGATTTGGATCTGTGTTAATGGAGAAGAAGAAGGAGTGTTTAGTGCAAAGTGCGAAGTGAAGAGTGAGAGGTGGAGAAAAAGTAAAAAGAATTTCAGATTTTCAGCATTTTTGTAATGAATCTGTTTTTTTTTTTGTTCTAATAACAGCTAACTGAATATATACATCGTATTTATTTCGTCGAATTTTTTAAATTTATTTTATGTTGCTGAGATAATAAGAAAATAATTGACTGTATTCCAAAAACTAATATTAGAGTAAGACTTATATGCCTAAGAGACTCGAACGATGACCAAGTGAAGGATCGATCTTTTGTACCAACAATTAATACCTAACATTGTGAATCTCTTCTTTTTTTTTCTTTAAGAAAAATAATTAATTGATTTGTTTATTATAATTTTTTCCTTCGATCTCACTTATGCGATCACATTAATATATTATCATTGTTGTATTATATGTTTTTTTATTGAAGAATTAAGATGTTTTTTATGAATTTTTTAGTGAATTATTGAAGGTTTCAAGACAATATAATTCACACGTACGAGTGATTTTATGCTTATTCAAGATATTTAATAAAATTGATCTCCAAAACTCCATTACAAACTCATGGAATACTCATAAAGAGATCGATAATTCATGAAATATTCATAAAGAGATCAAATCTAAATTATCCTAATTCGAGAAATATGTCATTAACGATCCTCGAATTATGGAGATCAAGTCCAAATCATCCAAGATAAGGAAATACGTTACTAACGACTCTCTAAAGAGAGAGAAGGAACAGATCTGTACTCTCAATCTTGATCAATAAAATTATGTTTTTTCTTTTAAAAAAAAGAAGATGTTTAATAAAATTGAAACATCACAAGTCTTAAATTGAATTCAATTATGAACCACGGTGAGGACATTGAGTTCTTTTTTTTGTTTGTTTGTTTGAGTAATAATTTAATACTATACTACTAAGAAATTAATTTTGTACACTTTTTTTGAGAAATAAAACCTATCTTTGATGTTGACACAATATAATTCACATATAATTTCAGTGATTTGTTCCATAAGAATTACCACAAACAAAGCTACCTGAAAAGTAATACACAAAATAATTAAATAAACATTATTATTATTAATAATAATAATGTACTGTGAAGTGAAGTTTGCACTTGTGAATGACAGTTGGATCACAGGAAGGATAGGTTGGCAATTAATACTCCCTTTTAGAGGTGGAGGTGGATGGTCGAAGACTTGGTTGGTGTATATTTAATGAACATGAATAAAAGTTACTCATGTTCAATATTTTACGTAGCAATAAAAATAATATATTCTGAGTAATTTTATAATTGGGTGGTAAGAAAGAATAAAATATATGCATAGTCGCAGACCTCAACTCTACCCCTACATATGTGAGGTAAATAAGTTGTTTCTGATAGATCCTCAACTGAAAAGAAAAGAAGATGAAATTTTTTTTGCTAGCATCGCCTCCGGAAATAAATCTTATAATACAAGAATTCAAATTCAATCATATTTCAATACAGATACTTAACACCAGATGAAAAATAGAGAAAAAAAATTTCACTTTGACCCAATATGCTTGTCATTTGGTTAATACTTATAAGGATTCTCTAGACAAAGTATACTCTTTTTGCTAGTCATGCTTGAAGAAACAAAGTGCCCAAAAAGAATAAGAAAAGAACAGGTCAATAAGAAAGATGCAAAAAGTAATAAAAGGAAAGAATGAAGCACATGGTCCCCAAAAAAGCATGATATATTAATTAAAAATTAAGAGAAGAGTTTAATATCGAAAGATTTAATTTTGTAGCCTTTACAAATTTGTCTTTTTAGAGGAGATTTTAATTGTCACACTCACACGTAGAAAAAAATCTCAACATCTAAAAATGTTATTTCTTCTATTTAATTGATATAAGTGGTTATACGAGATTATTTCCTCCTTGACATCGGAGTAATTTCTTGAGAGTGTACAATGGGTAACTGTCAAATTGATTGGTAACTACTGTTAACAATTTAGGGATATTGTCCTACTCAATGACCATCATATTATAGTTCGTAATTTGGTGACTCAATTATTTTTATGATAAATTTAAATTCACATGACATAAGTATTATAACACGGAATAAATGTCATTATTTTTCTTTATAACACGGAATAAATGTCATTATATTGAAAAAGGTTTGTGCTATCAGTAGGGGTATCAAATTGACAGGTTTCAGTTCATGCTATTAGTAGGGGTATCAAATAGACAGGTTTCAATTCATTTTAATCTTTCCGATTCAGCCCATCTATAATTTGAATTGATATATAATCCCAAATTGGCCCATAAGAAATCGCACTGTTTGATTAGTTTTTGCTCCTAGAACTACTAAACAATGTAGCCACATTAACACTCTGGAGAAACCAATTCCTGATAAATTTGAAAAGGATAGACTTAAATCCAAAATAAAAAGGATCTTAGAGTTAATAAGCAAAGATGAAAATTCTGTATGAAATCTCAACTTCACAAGCAATTCACCACTCAATCGAAACAACTAACACAACTAAGAGATTCAAAGGGCAATCGGCGAAATATAAGATGGAACAGTAAATAACACAAATAAAACAGGTATTGCAGCAATAACCGGCTGGTCATTTGAACATACTGATTTTAAGGACTTGACCTCATCAGTCTTGCAAGTAATTAATCAGTTTGGAGAGGATCACACACAGCACAGCAAGCAAAACACGAAGAGGAAGAGGTGTACTACCCATAGTGTTGATTACAAACTTCTCGTTCACACTAACCAAAGAGGTTTATCTACTATGTGACCATGGAGCACAGAAAAAGAACACCTAAAGACACTGTTAATTTAAACAGCGACGAGTCAAATGCATATTTCAGGGACACAAAACATGAGTAAATTCCCAACACACAATCTCATCTCAACAAAAAGGGGCAATTATCACAGTTCAAAGATTATCAAGCTTAATGGACATGGCTCTTCTATCAAATTTGGCATTTCATATGCACAATTGATATTATGTGACAAGTGATCACTGATGTAAGCACACCTTTAGTATCAGATGAAGCTACAAAGAAACAGAACCAGACCTGGTATGGCTAAAGCAAAAGTGGAGATTCAATTTATTAAAGCCCCCACTGGAAACAATTTGGGTTGGGTTCGTTGGAGGATGAAATTCTCCACTTAAGGTACAAGTATAAAAGCTAGAATATGAGGACTACCAAAATAATTGTAAGCTCGGTAGAAAAATATGTTTATGCAGCTAAAATCAAGAACAATGAAATCAGAGTGGAAATGGATCAGTAGGCGTAAGAAAAGAGATACTCTTCAATACAATCAAATAATATGTTTATGCAGTTGTGCTGTCTTAAGAGCATCGGGTATGTACAGTAGGGAAAAAACACAGACCAGTGACAGGGAATGAACAATCCACACGATAATTCTAAAAATTATAGACACCAACAAATCGCTCTCAAACTATTCTACTCTGCTCTGAGATGGGCAGTTAAGCAATCAAAAACTTTAACTCTGCTATGAGAAGGACAATTAAGTCATCAAAACATTCAACTCTGTGTACTACTACTACTACAACAACAACAATAACAACAACAAAAAACTAGTGTAACCCCTTGAGTGAGGTTTGGGGAGGGTAGAGTGTACGAGTACTACATACACAGTGTAATCCCACAAGTGGAGTATGGGGAAGGGAAGGTAGAGTTAATATGCACCGGAAACTTAACTAACATATAAACGAAAATATGCATGGGTAACCTAACTAACTTTATCTTATTGCAATAATCATATTATAGTCTGAACAAGCACATAAGAAATGCAAATAATATACAACATATGCATGTATAAGATAACTCTGACAACATTGATACTAAGCTATAACCATGACACAAATAGTAACTCGGTTCGAATGTATAAGCTCATCTTCCCGTATACATAATCAGCAATGCTCATCTTCTCGTATACATAATCACCACATACTTAAAAGTATTCAAACATCTCTATTCAAAAATGCATAACTTGGTAAAAAACACTTTTAGAGGTCAAAGT
Organism: Solanum appendiculatum; assembly: GCA_018342035.1. Taxonomy (NCBI): domain Eukaryota; kingdom Viridiplantae; phylum Streptophyta; class Magnoliopsida; order Solanales; family Solanaceae; genus Solanum; species Solanum appendiculatum. Next base: position 165,746 of record JAGDQO010001064.1, on the reverse strand, counting down.
CTCAGGATCCTCCAAACCACATATCAGTAAACCAAGAATTTCCAACAAAATCAAAATTTGATACTTAAAACATCCTATAAATCAAATAACAAAAATTAAAGCATCTCGGCCCGAGCAGTAACAGCTCTGAGCTTGGAATAAACCTTACCAGCAGGAGACCCCATAATGAGACTACAAAGTGAATCTCTAGCAATCTTAATGTTCAAAAACGATCCCAATATATGTATCTTGCTATCTGCAATTACTATCCTAGTCTTCGTCGCATTCTCTATAGCAAATTTCGTCTTTCCTCCTTTTCCAGACAATCTACCAATAGCCCTAGACAAATGCTCGCCTCTTAGCGTCTTCACATCCTTGATCTCGAACGAATCCACATATAACTCATCGAGACGGAGCAAAGCAACAGCATCACAGACATCAAACCCTAGCATGAAAGCATGAACAAAATCAGCGCACTTCTGTAGGTTACTGATATCAGGCGTGTCGGTTCGGGTTTTGAGCTCGACCCGACGCTTCTTGAGATTCATTCGGATATCAATCTTCATCTGTTCGAAGATTGGATTGTAGATTTCCATCCATACTTTCTTCAGCGGAGTGTACCGATGCTGTGGGACTGTAACTTTTCGAAACTGGACTTGACCGTCTGAGATTTCGTGGGCCTTAAGAGGTTCAAAGTTAGGTTTCGCCGGTAAGGTCGCCGCCTGTTGCTCAGCCCTCGGATTGTCAATATCCATGGCTGCACAGGCACACGGACAGCACAAGGGAAGAGAAGGAGGGGCAGGAGAATAGGGTTTCTAAGAGGGTTTTTGTGGTGATACAAATCAACAATATATATACATATGGAGTACTACATGGGCCGAATTTTGCACCCAATTTTCGGTTTGGATAATCGAAAGGCCCATTACTATTTTTTCACTTTGACCATTACTATTTTTTTTAATAAATATTTTAAATTATTAACTACAGTATGTTACTTATAAGATTATATGTACTTTTCAAATATGTAAACTTTAATTTATGGCTCATCCTTTTGACATTTTAAGTGTGCCTCATCTTTTTGTAACATCTTCTATGGTGCACGTATGGACCGGTGCATCAGTAAATCGACGCAAAACATAACCAAACTATCTAAAACAGACTTATCTAATTTTATACTCAATAGTGCTACTTGCACCTTCTGGTGAATGTAGTCAAGGCATAGGCATCGGTAAATGAAAAAGAGTAATGAAACATTAAGTCGCAAACCAAAAGAAAATGTACTACTGCAAAGCTTATATATGAGGAAATAAGGCATCCCACAGAATGCGGCATTAAAATGACTGAAAGAGTTTACAGATAAGAAGTCTGCATGTCAAATGGATAGCTAGACTGTTTATGCTGCACTTTCTGAAAGAACGAATAATGGAAGCTAGAACAGTACAGGCCATTAGATGTTTGACAAACCAGCAGTACGATTAAAAACATCAATTAAAAAAAATCTTCAGAGGTAGTGTACAAGGCCGACCTCTAAAATATTTGTTCATCTACTTTTACAAATCACTTATAGAACTCGAAATCAGTGTCTGGCTTCTTCACATTGGTCCTGTAACCCTTTTCGAAGTCCTTGGGGAGTATGACATATCTATTCTTTCGCACTGCATGCATACCTGCTTCCTGACATATAGCTGCAATCTGTAGACATTGCAACATGCATCACAGTTGTGCTGGTCAAATTGACTCTTCAATTATAAAGGTCATTCACATTTTCAAAATAGAAGGATCAAAGCAGATGCAGCAAAATAAAGAACTACTTAGCCTTAACACTTGACTTCAACATTTTAAATCAGTAGTGAAGCATCCTGTTATCAGTCAAAAAATAGATGAAGGGTAAAGAGACAAACCTCAGCAGCACTAATTTTATCAGGGCGAGAAACATAATCTTCCAAGTCAACCTCGTCGCCTAAGTTCATCTTAGCAGTACAGACCTGGCCAAAATCATCCAGCTTTCAGATTTGGGGTTCATTACGAAAAATTGGAAATACAGAGAAAATATAACAGAGTGATAGGCACAATTCAGAAGCCAATCTATCATAACTTCCTTCAATATTTGTTCGCTAATGAGCGCAAAATCATCCAAATTCTACCTGAAAAACAAGCCTCTTTTGACGCCTATCAGGCAAAGGAAATTCAATCTTCCGATCAAGCCTTCCAGGACGAAGAAGTGCAGGGTCCAAAGTATCAGCTCTGTTAGTTGCCATGATAACTTTCACATTCACAGTCTGGTCAAATCCATCCATCTGCAGAAGACATACCAAAAGAAAACCTCATAAACAATGCAAAAGTGTAAATTCTGATGGGATTACTTCAGGAATTTGCAGAAGCCTACCTGATTAAGCAACTCCATCAATATACGCTGGACCTCCCTATCAGCTCCAGTTTGAGCATCAAACCTAGCAGTAGCAATTGCATCTACCTCATCAATAAATATAATTGCAGGAGCATTTTCTTTGGCAAGACGGAAGACATCACGAACCATTCGCGGACCCTGAACAGTCAGATAGTAAGTGGTGAAAGTAAAGTTTGAGCAATAGAAACAAATGGAGTCTTGTCATCTTTTGTGGACAAACTTGATCAGTCCTAACTAAGAAATAAAAGATATCTCCAGACAAACAAATTTGGCTCAGAGAATTGCAAATTGAACTGAAGTTGCATCTCAGATAGAAGAGTTGTGGAGAACATGCAGCAACAAAATGTACAATAGTGCATTCCAAGCTGCATGTTGACAGGACTGAAATGCTCTACTCGATTGGCCACAGAAAGCTGGTCTATCTTAAACTTCTCAAAAAGAAAAAGAAAAAAAGGCTGAATGGCTTCTAGGTCAACTACTAAGTATCGACAAGTAGTTCTTCTATATGGCGTTTTAATTTCAAGGATGGATCGTGTACATGATGTTTACCAGTCAACACCACGGAAATATGAGATTCTGTGTCCCTTATCTTTACTGATCAATATCTCTTTTGTCGAGATATTTACTGATCTATATTAGAAGGGTCTTCTTTGACAATGTCTGTAAGATGCATGAGGAGTTTAAAAGAGTATCCAGCTCGGTGCCAAATGTGTGTATAAAAGTATGGAGTTCCTGCAGAAGAATGCGATGCTATACGCAGTATTCATGGTATTACTCATGGTTATCCATCTTTTTGGTACTTTTAGCTGCCCCTTGCTACAAAATTTTATTACATTGACAGGTTGGAATTGTGGGAGTAGCCTAACATAGTGAGACTCAAACAGAGGCAATAAGCCAAACAAGGAAATGAAAGAAATTGAAAAGGTTTTGAGATATTGGGCAATCTTTATCACGAGAGGTCTCGAGTCAAACCCTCTGGAACTATAGTGGACGAAAAATCCAGCCTCTAAACAAAAGAATGCAGATAGCAGTGAGAGTATGTCATTTTTAGTTTTCATGGTGCCTTTCTAGCAGTGCTTCCATTCAAATTACAACTACCAAAATTTCAACAATTGGCTCCACATGTTCACCCGACAAATATAAAGAATTTTGCGTTCAATTATACTTTCACGGCAATGCAAATTTAAACTAAGACATTTGATGTAGCAGGAGAGGGTATATTTTCTTATGGTGCTTTTTAGCTTCTAAATCTGTAGTTTTCTTTTAATAAGGTAAAGTGTAATCTATAATTATTTTTTACATAAATTAATAACCTAATCTTTGATGTCGATAAAAAAGAAAAGCTAAGTACAGCAAATAGAACTAGATCATACAGTTTGGGGTACAAGTAATATTCATTAATTACCTTATTCTTGCACAAACAACAGCAACTAATGATGAAATTAAAAAATAAAAGAAGTCTGAGTTAAGACACCAATCCCTTTTATCTTACAAATTTCTTTCTATACAATACAAAGGAACACCTCAAAATAGCTTTTTGTATTTCAAACAACGCAGTGCAAATAGTCTGAATCATCAACAATAGGTGAGTAGTAAGTAGTAACAACACATTGATGCATAACACAAAATGTTCATCGTATTTCATTACTTCAATGCATACCTCACCCAAGTACTTCTGAACGAATTCTGAGCCAACAACCCTTATGAAGGCGGCAGTAGTGTGATGAGCAACAGCCTTTGCAAGCATAGTTTTCCCAGTACCTGGTGGACCATAAAGCAAGACACCACGGGGAGGGTCTATACCAATCTGCTTGTACAACTCATGATGAGTCAAAGGTAACTCAACAGCCTCACGGATTTCCTGCTTTTGAATGTCACATCCTCCAATATCCTGGTGCGAGGACAAAATAAGATTAAGATAAAGGAAGAATATAAAGGAAGGCACATTAACAGCCCTATATTATATAAGACTTCCACTTGCTTGCCTGTAGCTGTAATGTGACACATATACATGCTTATATAACGGGCATTTATTAGGATAAAAACATAATGCCTTTTCCTCATTAGTGTTCTGACTTTAGATTATAGAATTAGATGCACTCTTTACTAATACCCCAGTACCTCACTAGTGTTCCATGATTTTGAAGAAAATAATGGAGAGCAGACTACGAGTTGTGCACTCCACACCCATGTTCCTTGTATGAATAGATAAGTGAATTCAGATCACCAAATCTGTGATTCATCAGTTAATTACAAAATCAGTTCAATCATTTGCGAACCTTTTTCCTACTTCCCCAAAATACAACATGGGCTGCATACCCCAAAAAAAACACAATATCCATATTCATCCAGGATATGACATTTATGGAGCACCGGATATCCAAAGACACCAATAACCACTCTTTGTTATCCTGATTCTTCTGAAAAAATGTCATGCTTCTTGTATCTCCCATTTTTCTAGCCACAATTTTAAGGCAACATATGCTTCCTTCTGCAACCCGTCAACAAGGTTTTCCAATTTCCTTCTCACTTGATGTGATTGATAGAAGTGTCACACACATAACAATTACTCTAAGGACTAGAGAATAGGTACTAATTGCCACTTAGCTGCCTTATAGAAGCCAATAATAGGATTTTGAATAAGGCGAGGGGGAAGTCACGGCTGCAGGTGTAGTTATTTTTCACGGAGAGGCTGATAGGAACTGAGGTTAAACAAGAATATATAGTGCAATATGATTGTATGAGATCAGTGAATTGATTGTTTAGAGAGAAACAATCTCCCCAATGAGTTCATATGATTTTTAAAATGGAGCTTCTTCTCTTGGTTTTAAAATTATTATTGAAATATTGTCATTCTGTCAAAAAATGTGTTTACACAGTCTAGGATAACCATATCAGAAGAAATGAGGCATTTTAACATTATATTGAGACTTGAAAGCAGCATTCACCTTCTTATTTAACTTGCAAAGCAATTAGGATTATATGTAAGAACTTTGATTCCTAATCTATGGAAGTTCTTGGTAGTGACACCTTGATTAACTAATCTTCATTCTGCTAACTAAAGTTGTTCAAGCTCTTAGAGAGCCTATCATAAAAATAAATTCTTGGGATTCATTAATTGATAAAGGTAATGAACTTTAGTCAGAAACGGGAAACCCTGCATTCATCTAATGAAATCTACAACTAGCTACTAGCCAAATCTGAATCCAGAACTCATAATCACTATAAAGTAAAACCTAATGCAAGAGTTCCACAAGTCATGAGCTCACACTATAAACTCTAATGAACCAATTAAGGAAACCAACGGCAAAATTGACCAATAAACCCTAAGAAATAAGAAACATAGCAGCCAGAAATATTATAACCCTAATAAAAAGTAACATATAAACCCTAATCAGTGTATTCAACCAATAACTAACACAATTCAGAAACAATAAACTTACATTGTAGGTAACATCAGGCTTCTCTGATTGACTAAGCAGCGAAATACTCGAGTCAGCCTCAGGAGGCAAAACATCAACAAGAGCATTCGAGTGACGATGCAAAGCCACAGAAGCCGAAGGCTTAAGTAACTCCCGATTAATCGTGCTGAGTATCCTCACGTAGTAATTAGATCCCGTAGTTGAACCAACTATGGCGTTATTCTGGTCAATCATCTCCATGAACTGTCCAATTACTAACGGCACCGATTGGATCCGTTTCACCTCTTCCTGTGCCCGTAAATGTTCACGGCGGAGATTCTTCAGTTCGTCCTTCACGTATTCCTCTTGGATCTCGATGAACTCCAGCTGCCGTTGTAGAGATTTCAGGCGAGCGTAGAGGTCGTCTTCGCCGTTTTCGGAAGGAAGCTCGTGTGACGATAAGTCGGGTCGAGTTGCCGGTAGCTCTGGTAAAGGCTTTGGGTCGAGAACCATGGGCGATGCCATTGTTGACAGTGGAAATAAACTGATACAGAGCAAAGGAGAAAGTGAGAATGAAGTACGCAAGAAGGAACTTTGATAAACCCAACGAAAGCAGAGAACGGAGTCGGGTATGGAGCTACCAGTTTTCTAATCGCCGGATCAAATTTCTCTAAATTCTAAAATAGAGATAAAAATCTCTTTCATCCCAATAATTCTACTTGTGAAATTTTATGGAATGTGTTAATTATAGTATCAAAAAAACTTTTATTATTGTTGTGTTAAAGAAATAAAAAATTTGTATCAAAGAAATTTGTGATGGAGTAATAAGTATTTTTTTAATTTTAAATTAAAGTCGTAAATATTTAATGGCCACATTGAAACACCAAAACCTGACATTGAACCAACATGACTTTAATTCCGCTGCATCTTGTACAAAAATAGTTGGATGGTTCAAATAAAATATTTTGCCTCGTTGTTATTTCTATGTTCTTTTTTTCTTCTTCATATTCTTAATTTAAACTCTCTGAATGCACAAAAAGGAATAACCATTCCGTGACTAATGATGTTAACCTTGGATAATTGTATATTGATATTATCTTTACGCATAACATCTATTTGTATATGTGGTAATTGTTCTAGGAAAAATGTCTGCTCTTTAAGCTGATGTTTTTGGCAAATATGGGCAAAGAAATAGTTTACCTCGTTTTTTTCTTTTTTCGGAGGTTATGGTTTATGTCCTTCTCCATATACTTATTTTTTTCTTTAATTTACAAGTTGAGGGTCAATGCCTAAACCTCACAAGCCACCATCATAGATATTTGGAAAAAAAAAAGTAGTACATATCAAACAATTGTATATCTCTTTTCATAATTATGACTTAATACACTTTCAAGTAAAATTATTGTAATTATTTTCTAAACGATTGTAATCAAACAAACACTAATAATCATACAAGATAGTATTAGTACTTCTTTTGAAACATAAATTTATATACTAAATTCATACAAAAGTACAAAAAAAAATTCTAAGCTTCAGAATGAGCTTTAAGTAATGGCAAGATGATAAAAGAAAAAATGTCGTCTAGCAACAAAGAGATGAGTCACCACACACAAGGTTACCAACAACGGAAGAATGATCGAAGGAAAAGTGTCGTCTAGCAATAAAAAGATGAGTGATTGCAAGTTAGAAACAACCGAAGAATGAGCGACAAACAACTCAATCGAAAGTAATTAGAGTGAAGGAAATGCAAACAACTCGAACGACATTAATTAGAGCGAAGGAAATGACAAACAACTCGACCGAAAGTAATTAGAGTGAAGGAAACACAAACAACTCGAACGACATTAATTAAAGCGAAGAAAACGACAAACAACTCGACCGAAAGTAATTGGAGTGAAGAAAACGCAAACAACTAGAACGACATTAATTAGAGCGAAGGAAACGTTAAACAACTCGACCGATATTAATTATAACAAAGAGAAAATGTTGTCTAACAATAAAGAGAGGCTGGACCGATATTAATTAGAGCGAAGGAAACGACAGACAACTCGATCAACATTAATTAGAGCGAAGGAAACGACTAACAACTCGATCAACATTAAGTATAGTGAAGAAAAAATGTCGTCTAGCAATTTTAAAAAATACTATAGTACTATTTATACACAATTCAATATGTAAATAACTTAGCTCCTAATCGACTATTGAGTGACCCTACAAGCAAAACTTATCCTTGTAAACTTGTAATGTAATCTTACAAGGTCAATGACGGGTCTTAACTTATGCCAACACGGGCTTAGTTTGTTTGACTATGTCGGCCCAGGCCCATCTATCTTTTGTGACGCATGGGCAAACGTAGGCCCAATCAATTTCTAAGCCTAATACGATTCCTATATAAAGTTTAGGGCATTTCTCTTTCTTGTTAATATTTACAGACAATTTCTAAGCCGCAGATCAATTGCAGTGACGCCCCAATTGAATAGCCATGGGGAGAAGTAAGTTGCTTCGCCTTAATCTCTTATTTCTCATTTTTTTCATTTGCATTATAATGTATTGTTCCTCAGATCTGAAAAAATTAGGTTTTTTTACGCATATCTCCATTTACAGATTCATTGAGTTTAGCATTTCTGGTATTTATATGATTGGATTTTTGTACCATGTTTGATGTATATGAATCATTTTTGAAGATGTGTTAGCTATTGTTTTAATTGCATCAATGTGAAATCTTGTTTTTTATAGATTTTTTTGGTTAAGAGTTTGTTGTGTAAAGCATTGTATATTTGTTATGCGAATGTGGTGTTTATTTGATATAGATTAGTTTTGTTATTTGTTCGTTTGTGTATTTAATTGTAAAACAGATTGTTTGGAGTTTGGGTAATTGAATTGATTCTGTTAGATTTTCCAGCTGAAAAGTCCAGAAATTTGTAGTGTTCTTATATGTTTAGATTTTGGATTGTTGTTTTAAGTTTTCCCTTCTATGTAAAGCTAATGACTTTGAACTAATATATTAAAAATGAGACCTATCACGGTAAAATGGGTAGCTTCAACATTGAAGTATGTGACATTTTATGTAGTCTTCTTGGCACGTTTACTTGCGAAACAAGCATTTTCTTTTCCAACCAATTAGTGATAAAGACGGAAGAACCATAGAAGGATGAATTTTGTCTTTGTAAGACTATTACTTGCTTGGAAAATGGAAGTAACAGTTTCTCATTTTGTGTCATAGAAACATCCTTTCTTTATGTGTGTGAGAATGGAAGTACTTAGTAAAATTACATATGAACTACGTGATCAATAATGACTTCATAAGTTGCATATGACTTATCTAAGATAGGTGTCTGACTATCCTTGATCATTATTTTGTTATTAATTGTTAATATGTGTATGGAAAGCATATTCGGAGTTCTGGCACCACTAGTGGTATCCTACTTAAGTTCCCGTCATGACATAGCTAGTTTCAGCATATTTTGTATTGTAATATTTTTTATAGTGCGCTATGAGTCCTTGTGCTTGTCTTTCCTAGCACATTTCCATCTTTGGGCCTTGGTGTAATGGTTAGAATTCTTTTTGACAGGACCTGCAAGATGTTACCGTCAGATTAAGAACAAGCCTTACCCAAAATCAAGGTTTTGCCGTGGTGTCCCTGATCCAAAGATCAGGATCTACGATGTGGGCATGAAGAAAAAGGGAGTTGATGAGTTCCCTTTCTGTGTGCATTTGGTCAGTTGGGAGAAGGAGAATGTCTCAAGTGAGGCACTTGAAGCTGCCCGTATTGCTTGCAACAAGTACATGACCAAGTCTGCTGGGAAGGATGCTTTTCACCTCAGGGTCAGGGTTCATCCATTCCACGTTTTGCGAATCAACAAGATGTTGTCGTGTGCTGGAGCTGATAGACTCCAAACTGGTATGAGGGGAGCTTTTGGTAAGCCCCAGGGTGTTTGTGCTCGTGTTGCAATTGGTCAGGTTCTTCTATCTGTTCGCTGCAAAGATGGAAACAGTAACCATGCCCAAGAGGCTCTGCGCCGTGCCAAGTTCAAGTTTCCTGGACGTCAAAAGATCATTGTCAGCAGAAAGTGGTATGTATTCTATCAGAAGTTCCACTCTGTATTTTATGCTACTGATTTGTTTGAGAACTCTGGTACATTTTCCATTTAAGGATTATCCCGTTGTGTAAAAAGGGCTTTATTTCATTTAATTAGTTATTTAGTTTGGGGAGATTCATTCTAAAAGAACACCCTACATCAATTACACAAGTTTCTTCCTTTCAATGCCAAAAGTTGTCTTATTCCACTATGGAAATAAGAACTCTTTGGGCTTGTTTTCCATCAGAGACTCATAAAGTTTCATGATATCTTGGGTTTTTGTTGTCTCATTAAAGTTCTATCGACTCTTTCCTAAAATTCAGTAGTATACGAGTGTTAAGCAATCTAGCCTACCCGTTGAAGCTAGATGTTTGATCACGTATAATTTTGAGTGTTTTAGATAGTTAGAAACTTGTCCTTGAATCTCACATGTGCTACTTTGATTCAGGGGATTCACTAAGTTCAGTCGTACTGATTATCTGAAATACAAGTCAGAGAACCGTATTCTTCCCGATGGTGTGAATGCAAAGGTTTGTCTATTCATATCTTTCTTTTTGAACTAATATTTTTGCTTTACTCATTCATGTATCTGGTTGCCAGTAGCAATTTGCACTTTTTGGTTGTGACAACTTATTGTGTATTCTTTTTCTTTTGCAGCTTCTTGGCAACCATGGTCGACTTGCTGCACGTCAACCTGGAAGGGCCTTCCTTACATCTGCTTAGGGAATTGGAGTGGCATAATCTCACAAATAGCACATTTAGTTTTCTAGTCTGTTGAAACTTTGTTACTTGAATTTCTGTCTTTGCATGAACCTTATCAGTATCCAATTGAACATTTTTGAAATTATTATGTTCTGTATTTGAAATTTCTTGTACGGTTAAGAGCTTGTATGTTTTGATGAATTGATACTTCTAGTGACGGGTGGCATGACATTCTTTGGTGCCCCTAACTAATTAATTCTCGTGAAAATGAATTTAAATTGAAAAAATATAGTAGCAAAAAGAGGCCTATAGACATAATGGGACTCCTATTCTACTTCTCGATTTGTAGAACTTCATAAGTTATCTGGGACGATTAAAGATTGCTTTATATGGAGAGAGTGCATCAGATTTGAACACCAAAATGTGAGCTAAAGACACTACTTTTCAAGCAAGTTTTGGCTAAAGTCGTTGTGTGGCTGTGAAGTGGTACAGAAGTCTACTATTTCCTTAAATTTCTGAGCATGCTTTGATCAAATTAATATGCTCACATACATGAATACATCTTTAAAAATGGGCAAAGATTAGATAGATTATTCAAATATTTGACGTGTATGTAGATCTTCATAGACACTGCAAATTTGGGAATCCTACTCTTGAATGAATAGCTAGTTATGCCAAATAATCCACCATATTTTATTTGAGAGTGAACGCAACATTTGATGAAATAGCAAATAAATGAGGTGTATGATGAACTATTTTGCAGATTCCAACTCAATACAAGTTTCAGGATGCACAAAAGATACAAAAGACCATAAAACAACTAGTTGCATTTAATTAACCATAAAAGTAAATATCCTCAAAGTGACGGTAGCAGTTCCAAAGCATGACTTATTTCCTGTTCAAACAGAAATAGAAATAGCAGTCCTCCCCAGACAAGTGACGAACAGAACTTCAGTTATATGTGTTCACAAGACAAATGACGAACAGAACATTAGTATCTGTGTTCTAACTTCTCCTTCTCCAAGAAATGCTGCACGTACCTGCATGCATAAAAAAACACCTTGGCTATGAACTAAGCAACCAGTAAAACCACAGATATATCTGTTGGATAACATAGGCATTTTAGAACGTAACTTGGAATATTCCAAGTGACATGAAGTCAAAAGAAAATCCTTCCATCTCGGTTATCTATTATTATAAGGGTAAAAGAGGGGAGGGATAACTGACTCAGAAAGCTCAAGCCAACAGAAGATAAAAACAATGACCATAATCTCACCAATAACCTTCAACAGTCTAGTGTATATAAGTGAATCTCCTCTACGCCTGAATGTAGCTCAAATACTATGATCCAGAATAATATCTTATACTTGAGATAAATTACAACACAAAATAACCAAGACTTTTGCAGCAATCACTTTTACATGCTTGGAGACAAAAATGAACAGAAAAAAGAAAATAGAGGAGAAAGAAGTTAATCAGATTTATTTTGACCATATAAGAATCATGAAAAAAAAACAGGAACACTTTAGTTTTAGATCTGTTAAAGAGGTACTAATATGTTCTTGAACAAGTTACTAATATACACAATATGTGAAGGTACATGATAATCTAATTAGTGTTAAAAATTGTCTCAAATATTATATCCTAGAAAATCAAACTATGTCTAGTTACTAGAGGTGAAATAATTTTATATTGGCACATTTTACATATCAAAAAGGATTATATTGCTGCATATTACGTAACTTTTTCCTAACAAAAATATAAACTGAGATCAATTTGATGTTTAAACTTGCATGCTTTACACCAAGGAAACTTTTTCTACTCAAAAGAACTAACATGCAACACTTCCTTTCCAATCCCAATGCCCAAAGAAAAAAGAAATAAATAGAACTCCACACAACATGAACAATACAAAACAAAGGAAAATCTTATCATCCTTGCCTTTTCAATCAGTAAGTAGGCTTGAAAACCAACCGACCAGCTTCATAAATATAGATGCCAATGTCTACAACAAGTTTAATTGGCATTGTGCAATTGTATTTCATGTAAACAAATGAAAGAAGATTCACAGTGTGCGAAGGCTTCACATATCTTATGGGTCGTCTTAGTAGGTACCCTCCAGACGCTTTGATATGCCTGACATAAATGTTTGGCAATCACGCTCTTAACTCTCCACTGATCATAATTCATATGTCATATTCCAACTAATAATAAAGCCTGAGCAACTAAGTTCCCCTTCTACGCTAGCTATACATTTCAATCCTTTTATTGTAAGCATATCCTAAAACATATTGTAAGCAGGCAAGAATAGTTTGATTCAAGTTAAAAGCTCCATGGACTAGTTTAAACTAAGCAACATCTAGGAAGATTAGATCAATAAGCACCTTCAGATCTTTTCAAAAGGCGCTCAACATACTATTAATGTATACAAGTATCAAATAGACCTGCCAATCTGAGCTCTCGAAGCAAATGCAGCTTCAAATCCAGAGGTGTGATATAGGTCAATGAAAACAGACTTAACAGTCTTAACTGTGAGGTATCCTTTGATACAAAATTATCGGGACGTGCCCATCTAGGGACGCACTAAATTGGAATCCATAATTTTGAATTGAGGCATAGCTAATTAATTGATTGATTTAGTATACAAGAATCAAATAAGCTATCAAATATTGGAAATATAAGCAACTTCATTCAATTCCAATTAAAAACAAATGATATTATCCAGGAGAACGAAAATCTACGCAGTCAAAAGTGGAACCAATTTGTTAACAAGTACTTTGGATGCGGGAATCAGAGCATGAGAGAAGAATTTAGGTGAAAACGACGAAGCAAAGAAAACAGAAATGACAAATATTTACATGTAAATTATCACGAAATGCTTCCAAATGATTAATTAACACAGCCGATCTCAACAAAGTTTGGGATTGAGATTGGATTTACTTTATCGAAGTACTTACGAGTAGGTACCGATGAGAGGACCGAGCAAGAGAGTAGCGCTGATCCAATTTTCAGAGACTTTGTGATGGATTTTACCAGGAAGGTCCTTCCATAAACCTGACATAATCTTCTGTTGGAATGGCGATAAAGCGTAAACAACTGCTTTCAGTTTAACGGGTTGTTTCCCCATCTTAGCTGAATTTTAATGGTGATTTCTTCGATCGATTTTCGTGAACAAGCTAGGGTTCGAGATTGAGAAGAATGATAATTGACATTTGGTGGATGGAGGACAAAGCTTCTTCTTCCAGAAAATTCGTTTGGGCTCAAGAACAGTAGCCCAGCCCAACTTGGGCCCATAAAATTAGCCATATGACGGCCCGCTTGGCATTATTGTTTAGAAAAAAAAGGAAATTACATGGATAAACAAACATATACTAGTTACTTAGTTAACATAGCTATAGTTTGAATTAATTTCTATTTGCCACTAATTTTAGATATAATTATGTGCGCTTCTCTACTCTCTTATACATATACAAATACAAATTATACATATACAATTATATGACATATATACAAATACAATTTGTCTCTCTCCACTCTCTGCCATCTCTCGCTCGCCTCTCTCCTCCCTCTCCCAATCTCGCTAGCCAGATATACAAATACATATGTATACCGGTTACTTATATACAATTATCTGGCAAATAAATATATATATATATATATATATATATATATATATATAATTCGATAGATATACATATACAATTCACCTCTCTCGCTTGCCTCTCCTTCCTCTAACATGTAGCTACGAATTGTATTTAGCAAACTATAGCTATGAAATCTAATTAAGTTTATTTTAATGGCTACTTGCGAAATTTCCCCCTTAGAAAAATTAGAGCGTGTATTAGATGTACCAGCGGCTAAGCAACGAGGTGTGTTTTAATATATATGAGATAATAATTTAGGTATGTAAAGGAAATATTGAAAATCATAGAAATTCTTTAATAAATATCGATAGAAATAAGGGAGAATTGGACTATTTTGGTGTCTACATAAAACTCTGTAAAGTATATGGATCGAAATAACAAACTGAAATCGCCTTAAATAGAAAAATAATTGGCCAACGTGGACAGAGGTAATAAGCTGCGAATGGTTAAGATGGTAAAAGCTGACCAAAACACGTCAAATTTAGGGTGTTTTTACGTATTCTGCCATATATATATTAACGTACTCTTTTTTTTTTTTTAATAGTAAACCATAATACTTAAACCTTCTTCTAACCATAAACCCTAAACAAATCTAACATTACGTCTCTGTTTAAGCTTGAATCATGAAGCGTATAATCATATATGGATTTTTCTTCTCTTGTATTGTTGGATTTTTGATGAACCGTAAGCCTGAACCCGAAGAACAAATTGTTGCAGAAGATTTCGTTAAAAATACAACAATGTCGTCAATTCCAGCTCAAAATTGTCACTTCGCATCGTTCCAAGGAAGAAGATCATACCACGAGGATCGAGTAACATGCAACATTGATGTTAAAATTCCTCGATTTGGACTTAATGATGGCGTTGAAGAGGTGAAAATTGGTGTTGTAGCAGTTTTTGACGGTCATATTGGATCGGACGCTAGTGAGATGGCGTCTAGGGTTTTTTTACATAAGTTTCTCCAGAAGAACTACGGGTCCCAAAATTCTAACCCTAAGGAATTTCTGAAATCGTCGTTAGTTAAAACGATCGAAGAAATTGATGCAGAATTCAGCAAACTCGCTCTGGAATACGAACTGTATTCCGGATCTACTGTAGTTGTTGCTCTCATATACAACAAAAAGCAGGTTTTAGTTGCAAATGTTGGCGATTCAAAGGCGTTTATTTGCTCTGGAAAATTGGCCAAGGAGTTGACAGAAGATCATAATGCAGATAGATTGGACGAGAGAGCTAGGGTTGAAGCTTCTGGAGGTAAATTCAAACTTTATACTAATTCTGTTCCTCTTCTCAATGGGCATTTTCCGATGACTCGAGCTATTGGTGATGTTCCTTTGAAAAAATTTGGAATCATAGCTATTCCAGAAGTGACTGATTGGCTAAATTTAACTTCAAAAGATGAGTTTTTGGTGGTGGCTTCTGATGGAATATTTGAAAGCTTAAGTCCTTCAAAAGTTTGTGAGTTCTTATATGAAGCAGAGGACTATTCAGATTTAACAGTATTGGCTCAACAAATTGTTCAGAAAGCATTTTTAGAAGGCAGCACTGATAATTTATCAGTTGTTTTGGTTCCCTTATGATCTGGATCAAATTAATGCATCTTCAAATTTCAGTGTTGGCAAAAATAGTAGTAGTAGTTTGAGGCTTTGGAGTAGAGAGTACCCTTCCTAGAAGGTGGCTCATCATCCCAAAGTGCTCTCTAGGTGTAAATTTTTGGTTGTTAATGGTAATTCTTCACGATTTATCAAAAAAATAAAATTACTAGTAGTTAATTTTCTCATTCTAGGAATTAGAGAAAGGCATTATAATGAAATTATAAGTTTTCTAGTCTTTTTTTGGAGTTGACGGTCACAGTCAACCTTATTTCGAGCATTTTCTTCTAACTCTATTTGATTATTGGTTTGGTTACTATAATTTTTTTAAAGCTTCTAATTGAACTTTAAAGTAATGATCAGATGAGTAAAGGAAAAGTGTAGTCTAGCATTGATAGGTATGATTTTTTTTTCTAAGCTTCTGATTGAACTTTAAAGTAATGGCAAGATGATTAAAGGAAAAGTGTAGTTAGCAACAACTGAAGTATGAACGACAAACAACTCGACCTATATTAATTAGAGCAAAAGAAAGGACAAGCAATTAGACTAGCATTGCTAGGTACAATCTTTTTTCCTAAGCTTCTGATTGAACTTTAAAGTAACGGCAAGATGATCGAAGGAAAAATGTCGTCTAGCAACAAAGAGATGAGTCACCACACGCAAGGTTACCAACAACGGAAGAGTGATAGAAGGAAAAGCGTCGTCTAGCAATAAAGAGATGAGTGACAACAAGTTAGCAACAATCGAAGAATGAGCAACAAATAACTCGACCGAAAGTAATTAGAGTGAAGGAAACGCAATTGAAGAATGAGCGACAAACAACTCGACCGAAAGTAATTAGAGTGAAGGAAACGCAACTGAAGAATGGGCGACAAACAACTCGACTGAAAGTAATTAGAGTGATGAAAATGTAACCGAAGAATGAGCGACAAATAACTCGACCGAAATTAATTAGAGTGAAGGAAACGCAACCGAAGAATGAGCGACAAACAACTCGACCGAAAGTAATTAGAGTGAAGGAAACGCAAACAACTCGAACGACATTAATCAGAGCGAAGGAAACGACAAACAACTCGACGCAGAGGAAACGATCAACAACTCGATTGACATTAAGTATAGCGAAGAAAAAATGTTGTCTAGCAATATAGAGAGGCTCGACCGACATTAATTAGAGCAATGGAAAAGTGTCATCTAGCAATAAAGAGAAGCTTGACCGATATTATTTAGAGCGAAGAAAAAGTGTCGACTAGCAATAAAGAGATGAGTGACAGCCTGAGCCCCAACTCCGGTTACCTTTGTAAGTGGTTCCTTGTCCTAAGCCCCAACTCCGCTTACCTTTGTAGATCTCCACTGCTTGCTTTTGTGCAATTGTTACTTACGATGTTTCTTCTCTTACACAATTCAACTCAACATCTGAGTTTATCCGATACTCATGCTAGTAGAAGGTGACAAGTATCCGATGAAATTTATCGAGGTGTACGCAAACAAACCGGACACACCATTACCGAAACCAAAAAGAACGGCCCCGGAGCAATCATGAAGTGGATGGTAGCTCCAGCAGTTATAGAGATAACATGGTCTTAAATCCATATCATGGGATTTACATATAGCAATCTATATTTAACAAAGGATGAAGTAAATTATAAGTTACAAATCCCAGAAAGGAAAGGAAATCACCCTTGTCAACTAGCTGTCAAGAACAAATAAATCAAATAATCATTCTACTTCAACAGCAAACAACTACAGTCAACAAAATCAGTTTTGAGGTTTTCTTCAATCTGCTATGTTTCCTTTGTCACATACTATTTTCACCACGTTAAGGTCATAAAAGCGCGCTGTATTTAGGTGCAGATTAGCATCCACCTGTCTGGAGTTGCGAAGCAGCAGTGCATACCATAGCACTCATCACCAACCAGTTTTTGCTCGTTTCATCCCACTTGAACTAAAAGGAGATAGACTACCCCTTGGTTGGGGGCTCTCTTCTCTAAAATTGTTATTCAGCAAAGCAAGCTCTCTAAGCTGTTGCCTCTTATATAAGTCCTGCGACTCGTCCTGCAATTCCAGGCAAATGAACATGAAATTAGCTATATGATCATAGAAAATCACAAAATCATAAAATGGTTATCTTCAAACGCTAGTTCTCTTGCCTACATTTTAAACTACTATATATTCTCAACTCTCTTGGTAAATCACCATGTCAAATCAAACTAAGATTATCAGTTTGATGTCGAGGAAGTAGTTACATTAGACCTTTCTCCTATGGGGATTTAGTTCTAAGAGTTATTAGTCACCTTCTTAGGTATGAAACAAAAAAAAGTATGAAACTAACAAACAGATCATAAGAGATAAGTCTTTTTCTTTCATTCAGCATGTCCTTTTTGGGGGACAAAATAACTCCTGAT
Organism: Solanum appendiculatum; assembly: GCA_018342035.1. Lineage (NCBI taxonomy): Eukaryota > Viridiplantae > Streptophyta > Magnoliopsida > Solanales > Solanaceae > Solanum > Solanum appendiculatum. The sequence goes on along the minus strand of JAGDQO010001064.1, from coordinate 147,543 downwards.
GATGCATAGTTAAGAAATAATCTCAGATTATTCATGAAGTGCAAATATTTATCACACATCATATCGGCAGTTTGCATATGTCAACTCTTTCAGTCTGTCCATTTCAATTCATGATTAAGAACCACACAAGTGCAAGATTACGAGTGCTTTGTCAGCAATTGCTTATAGCTGTATACATGGGAATCAGAATGTGCTTACCACAGGTCTGAGCAACTCTTCAATAATTTGGCTAGCTTGTTTCAACCGTACATCAACTATATTGACGGGTAATTCTGCCTCAAGTAGAACATGCAGTGGCTCATTGAGGTGCTCATAACCTGGAAGGCCTCTCAGACTCTCCTCCTACAATAATATAAGACAAACACAAAGCATAAGAAATATAAGATGAACACAAGTACAAGCAAAACACCCGGTGCAGCGCAGATATAAAATGGAGGACAGAAAACTGTACGGAGTGCATCATAGAGAAAGAAATGCCTTCTATAAGAATAATTGGACAAAAAGCAGGACAGTGAGCAGAAAAATGTCAAAAGAACTTACTTTTTCAGCATCTTTTATCGAACCCTTTCCTCTTATAAATACGCGACATCCAGTAGATGCTTCCACCCGCTTCAGAGAATTACCTCGAGGTCCTAAAAGCCGTCCAACAAAGTTGAACTGTGCCATGAGAAATGTACGATTCAGTGCAACTGATTTCAACTGCTCAATTAATTTGACAAAATATCAAAATGACTTCAAACACATCCCTCTACAGTCTACTCCCTTCCTCCATCTTAAGTGAGTCATTAATTATGAGGAGTTATCACATAATTATTGGTACAAATTGGCATCTCTGGGAGTTGAAATTGATACTTTCAATATTACGCAGAGTTTAATGTGACATGTACATCATCATTATATTTAAACCAGCTAATGCAACCTACCACTTCAAAGGTAAATCCAAACTAGATCCATAAAGCAATAGATGGGAACATTAAACATTATCAACTGTCAACAAAGTCAGCTTACATTCGGATATCTTTCAACAGGTATATCCAAGCGCAACACCCGCTTCACAACAAATGAACTTGGACTTCCCGGTGAAGCTTGCCAGTCGATGGGCCTTCCCTGTGGTCCACCTAATCTTTGCTGCAAAATGAATTTCAGGGATATCAATACAACCAGAAAAGCATTAGGAGTACAAGAACCAATGCCACATGAGAGAAAGAAACACCATGGGGAGGGTGTCAGTTAGCTCACATATCTTTCTGGAGCGGCAAAGAACTTTTCTAGTCCTCAGCTTCAGTGAAGAATAAGATTAATAGAAAAAACAATTATTTAGTTCAACTTAGAAAGAGCGCATTTGAAATGACAGTTTCACTGGAGATGGATTTAAGCTGGCTGTATAACTTCTAGATTGCCGCCAACCCCCTGATATAGAAATAAACAGACAGGCTTCTTGATGGTATGAAGAGCTAGCATAGTTAAAGAAGAAAGGAAACAATGCATGATGTGCTTAAATTTCAATCAAGCAGAAAGAGAAATAGCCCGCGTTTCATCTTCTTCCTCCATTTAATGATTTTCCTCCAAAATCTTAGTTCGTCCTTTTCCTTTCAAGAGTCCTAGAGCTTCAGCATTGGAAGTGCCAAAATTTTGGCACTATCTTTTTTGAAAGTTGTTTGTCCTATATTCTTCCAATGAGTAGTAAGTTTCCAAAAAACTTGATGACTAGTTGTTATCCTACAAAGTCTAGGCTTGCGACATAATTTAGACTGAAGTTAAGTCCTACTTCTTCAGGTACTTTCACGAACTGAATTAATTTCTCATTTCTATACAAGGAAAAGACAAAGTCAGCCTTATCAGTCAATGTGATACTGAAGACGAATTCACCATAACAGTAATGGCTCTGACGATCTTTGTGTAAATGTTATTCTGCACTCCTTAAGTCTCCACTCCATGTTAACTTACTAAGATTACCATACATAATGTTTGTGTTTTAATTAGCATAGAAACCATGAGCTAGCCCCTATTGACAGACACATAAGACATCTAATAGGGAGCATTACAGAATTAGTGAACAGAGAATTCAAAAATTGTGCCTAAAGATGAGATAAGTATACGCTGACCTCTTGAAAGGCGTTCCATCCATTCCCATTCCAGCCACCTAAACCTTTTCCTCCAACATGCTGCATCATGTCAAATGGAGCCACAGGACTAGGGCTTCCACGTTGTAGTCTGTCATAGTCACTGAGTACTTGATTGGGAAGCATTCCAGAAAGTCTAAGTATTTCTGTCAAAGAATTGAAACTAAAATTCAGAATTTCCATTCGGAGAATCATTAAAGCTATTAAGAATAGCACACATCAACTTAAACCGTTTCACCGGCATATGTGTTCACACAAGGAAACTAACAGAACCTCATACAACTTGCTATAAAAGTATTCATCTGATACGAACATTTCTTCGAAGAATAATTAGGTCACATCCCAATCTGTAATCTGCCTCTTTCAAAACGCCATCGGACTAAAGTTTATGTGGGACGGAATACACACTTCTCAACCGACATACTAATCTTAACATTACCTAACAGCCAATACTTGATCCTGCTAATCTATTCCAGCGACGCTACTGTTTAAACAAACAAAATCTAAACAATTCATATCGATTGTTCTGAAACTTATCAAAATCTCATTTCAATTCACTCTTTACCACTAAAAATCTCTTCTTTCGCCTACTCTTTGAGCTAAAAACATACAGCAAACCAGTAGATTTGATCAATTTGGCCTAAAATCTACAACTTTCTTGAAACAACAGCAGATAAGTGTATAGATTAACAAAACAGAGCATACAAAAAGCTTATCAGAGAAATGCACAAACAACTCATAGATGTTCTAACAGCAGTAAATAAAAATTCAAGATTTAATCCAACCTTGATTCAAGAGTCGGCTGCAGATTGGAAGAACTTGTATAAAGGGTCCAAGCTTCTGCCTTTCTGCTAACAGCTCTGTTAAGTACTGACTACAAAAAATTTCAAGAAACACCCAAAACCAAAACAACAAAATTGGTTAAAGCATCAATCTTGCATAGAGTTTTCAAAATTTTCAAACCCCACAAATTCAAGAGGAAAAAAAAGGATTTTTATCCCTTACCTATCAACATCTTGGTTGGTTCTTATATGAGGAGAAACAGCTCTTGCAGGTGAGAAATTCAAGTTGTGATTATACAGATTAGACATGAACTTGAGTTCAAGAAAAGGGTCTGTAAATAAAAATTTTGGGCAGCAGCAGAAAAGGGGAAGAAATCAAATGGATGAAGAGACAAGCAATTTTTTTGGTTATAAAGAAAGAAGAAGGAGAGAGCTTTGAATCAGTGAAACCCTGGAAAACAGGGGAGAAATAAATAGTGAACTGTATTTTTCTAAACTTAAATAGGTGTGGGGCATGTACTAGCCCACGTTAGCAGCAACACTTCCTTTTTGTTCTTGTTTTTCTCTACCTAGTGAAAACCTCTACGTAACTGTGTGATGGGATAATTGCGATTCTTTTGTCCTCGTGAAAAGGATGAATAAGATTCTTCTGTCATATGAAGAGAGATTTAATAGAGTTAAGTATCACGTAATTATGGTGAGATAAATACAATTCTTCTGTTCTCGTAGAAATTTTGTAGAGTTAAGCTCTACATAATTGTGATGAGATAAATACGATTTTTCTGGTCTCGTATAAAGGATGAATATGATTCTTTTGTCATATGAATGGGAGATTTAATAGAGTTTTAGTTTCTTTCTTTAACAAATCTTACGTAATGAGAATCTAAATTAATCAATGTTCAATATATACACAACAAAAAATTAGACTAATCCCTGTTTAATATATATACAATGAGAAATCTAGATTAATTGGTGTTCAAACTTCAGTACGAGTATTTAATACTGAATAGAAAATGAAAACAATCACTTATACTCTGTTTAAATGATTGTTACGTATTGTTTCATATATTGTATTGTTTAAATGGATACAACGTTTGAATAGATTATAATGTTCTCCATCGTTACATAATGTCGCACATTAATAATTTGACTGATAAAACTATATAAAAGTAGGGATAAAACTACTATGAAAAGATAGGGGTAAAAGATAAAATATGATTATTAAATAATAAGAAAAGATAAAATGAGAAGAAGATATTGAGGTAACGACCGATCACACTTAATCGGTTATTACAAAAAATGTGATTTTTTGACGTTACTTAACGATATATTTAAAAGATCCGCTACAATAAAGTTTAAGTAATAATCAAAACAAATATTGCATTCAAACTAACGGTATAATGCAACACAATAAATAACAACCATCCAAACGAAGTGTTAATGTTCTTTTCTTTTTCGGAATTTAAACCTCTTCACAATATGCATCCACTTTATTATTCACTAGGTCATTAATGATTTTTTTCTTTTTAATTTTATTGAAATTTGAAAATTTTCCAAATTTGAAATATTGTTGAATTCATAAATCAATATTTAACTTCTATGTATATTACAAAAGAGTTTTCAATACCATTAAATCACTTTTAAATAACTACAAATGACAAATCATAACAAGTAAAACTGGTTATTACTTGAAAAAATAAAGAAATATCGAGAAATCAACTGCATATATATTTTCCTATATCTGTCTTACAATTTGGATAGAAGCAAATAATTTTACAAATATATATTTTTATTTGTTATTTTTGTTGATCTTTTTTGAAAAAAAAATTAATCATATAATTAAGCTAACATTTGTAATAGATTACAAAATCAAATCTTTCATCATCCTCATTCTATTACACTACATTGTTATATAAGTTATTATTAAATTATATAAACCAAAAACAACAATTTAATTTGCCACAAATTCTTTAAAGAAGTAATTTAAAAGATTGCATGTACTATTTCTAATTTTGTTTTTCCTATTAAATTAACTTTACCTTTACAGAAAAATTTACTCTTACCGAGTAAAATATTCACACTTATCACTTAATTATGATTAATCAATATATATTTTTTATTTTATTAAAATCACTTAATTATAAAAAATATATAAACATCCGGTGAGAAAAAATATTTACTCAAACATTAGTAAGTAGCATAATATTTGGTGACATTAGAAGTTTAAGAAAGAAAAAATGGTCAGAAAAAAACTAGAATATCACACTGTAAGTAAATTGATATCAATACAAGCATAGCCAACAAATGTGGTGTAATGAATGGGCTATTCCTTCGTTCGGATTCAAATTATGGGTATAGAAAAATCTTTGGTAGGAAGCACTTCCCTTTGAATGAGGCCTTACACAACACGAATTTAAAATAATCGAGCTTTAATACAATTACCAAATATCGAGCGGAAAAAAGAAAGAAGTAATCAGCACAAGTGGCAGATTCCAGCTGAAAGCATCTGCCAAAAATTTAGTTGTTCCATTACCAACGTAGCCGGGATTTTTTTTTAATCTAATCGGATAATTATATCTAATCAATAAATACAATATATATATAAATTTATCATTTAATTATGATTAAGTAACCTGCATTGTTATTTTAACTTTAAGTTAACTATGATTATAATAAATAACTGAACTTAAACACTCGATAGAGATAAATATTCCCGATACTTAGACTAGTAAAGTGATAGATACTTACCTGTCATGAATTGTTTTTTGCAATAAATTTTTAACGACTGACGAAATTCCTGAACAAACGAGTCTCATGACTTCTCTTAATGGGCGCCATTGTCTTTTTCTATTAAATTAATTAATAGTACTACTAATTATAGCCAATATTTTACCATTTATTGTGTAAAAATAAATGTTACTAATTTTACCATTTTTTCAATTAACTTCAATTTATTTTTCAAATATAATCAAATCATGTCTAAACACCTACTTAGATATTTAGTATATTTATATGAAAAGACAATTAGCATTTCTTGCATTCGGCATTCATTCGTATCAAATCAATGAATATTAAGATTATTAAAAATAATTACTCGCAATCTGACTTTATATTTACCAATTAGGTTAGAAGGCAGGTTGTTCTTTCTCCATTATGGTAGTAATGGTCAATTGATCCTCTAATAAATATAAGACATGATGTTATCGTAAATATCATGTGAAAGTAATTTTTTTACCTTGTCGATTTTATTTTAATAATATCGGATGTAAATAAGTTTTTGTTTTCTTTCCAAAATGGTGGAATATTTGTATAAGCATAGGTAGCATAGGATTCCATAGAAGGGGAACAGTGTACTTGAAAATAATATGACCATGCATGTTGGACAGAGACAACAATGTGTGGATCGCAATAAAGCCTCCCACCTTCATAAATTATTAATTCTCTTTTAACTTTATATACAACCATAGTGTAAAAAATATATATACGAGATCACCCAAAATATCTACGAATAATTCTAAAAATAAAACAAATTATATGTTATTAACGATAAAAGGTGACATGAGCTCGAGATATTACTATTCTTTATATGATTAGTGAATATTAGTTGAACTCTTATTCATGTTAAACATATATACCATCTTTACTTAGAAAAAAATAAGTATTATTGTTAATTTATTGCTAAATTGCTCGTAACTGTCAAATTTCTTATAATATAATTAAATCGATAATATGTTATTAAACAAAATTAGTGATGAATTTGATTGTTCAACTAAAAAGATTGTCCATGCTAATGCCTATATTTTGGTAGTCCTTTTAAGGAATGACTTCGCATTTATTTATATGTGTTGAAATTTGAATTTAAATTTTCCGTGATGTTAAATTTATTTTATTAATCACTAAGCCACACTCTTGTGTGTCTATTCGTACATTCTATGTCACTTTTAAAAATCCCTCATCGTTTGTCTTAATCTTCATGTCTTATTTGTTTTGCATATCACCTATATGGAATATACATTTTTGGAATGGAATTAGCTTATTTAACTATAATTGAAATCATTTTAAAACTACTAGAGAATTCTAACATATTATATATCATGTTTTAAATATATTTTTCTAAATTAGTTATTGATCCACTAATAATGAATAATTACGATCAATCACTTTTAGGTAATATGATAATATTAATTTTATGTTTATATACTGTCAGCTCGGGGTGTTCACAGTTTTGATAAAAACTTATCTAAATCGAAAAACTGAACCAAATCGATTATATTTGGATTTAGTTTGGTTAGTTTTAGATTTTTAAAAATCGATAGTATTTGGTTTGGTTTTGATTTTGTCCCAAAAAATCAAAAAAATAATCAAACCGAACCGATAAATTATATACCTATATTTTATTATTATAAATACATAATATATTGTTTTTATAAATATTATATATGTTTTCATCAAAATTTATTTATAATTTATTTATGAAAGCAAAAACGCCCAAGGCCAAGACGAGAACATTTATCTTATTGATTTTATTTATATGAGTGTCTATGACAAGTCTTGGTGATACCAGAAATGTCATTGTATCTTCCCTTCTAGGCCAAAAAGGTGAATTTTGGAGCTTTATCCACAATAAATTCACTAATCAAAAGTTCTGTAATGTTAGCTGTTCTAACTATTTTTCATTTTGTTTGAATTGTTGTCTTTTTTCCTCTTTTGAATAAATCGTTTATTTTATTTTTATGTATGGTTAATAACCGAATAGCTGAACCAAAATCGATAAAAACCAAACCGATAAATGATTATTATAATTGGGTTGGTTTGATTTTGACAATTTAAAAACCAACCAAATTGATTTGATTTGATTTTGACCAATAACCGATCCAAACCGACCCATGAACACCCCTGCTGTCGGCGCATGTATGATCAAATCACAACTCAATTTAAGATCAACTTTACTAACTCTAAAGGGAAAGAGGAAACCCCGGGCGGCAACTTCCTTGATGACAACATTCACTCGGTGTTGCGTTTGAATGTAAATAAGTTTTTTTTATAAAATTAAAATAGAATTCAAGGAATTATTTTTAGAGGAAATTTTATAACAAAAAATGTTCATATTTGTCCTTATACTTTCAGAAAGAGATTATATTTATCCTCGTTATATTTTTTTTGACATATTTATCCTCAGATTGTTAATTCTTATGTCCCCACCCTTATTATTCTATGTGATGCATGTTGGGTTCGAAAGTGATAAGGGTGTCATGCGGAAGCTTACAATTGCAAATCATACGGTTGATAAATCAGAGAACAAAAAAAATAATATTAAAAGACATAATATTATTATATGATTTGACCAATTGGTCTACATATGAAAACCAATATAAAATAAAAATATTATAACTGTAGAGAGAAAATCTCCCCATAAACAAAACTCTCTAAACGACTATATTGTAAATTCTATTTTGTTATTCTGTATGAGAAGAGGGGTCTTTAATTTATAGAGTTTCAAGTTTTTCCTCTAAGGAAAGAATAAACCAAATATGGAAAAGAATTATATTTTCCTTTTAGAAAAAGTTAAAACATTTATGATAATACTTTGACTTTTCTTTTAGAAAAAATAGAACTTAAAATATGGTAAGAAAATCAGGGCAAAACCCTAACAAATCTCCCCTTTTTGGTGGATTTTCTTGACAAAACTTTATCCACCTTCTTCAAATACATGATAATCTTCTTTCTTCACATAGTCTTCATCACTGTTGCTTGCCATGGTTAAAAACAATGTTTAAAATATATGGGTTAAAAATGGTTTAAAAATATTTTATTTTTATTTTTAAAAATTGCAGCAACAAGAATGTTGAAAATATGATTTAAATTTCTTCTCCACATGTAGTTGAATAAAAATCTTATTCATCATTAAATTTGTTGCAAATTGATTTGAAATCACTTGAAACTGTCTTCAACTTTGTTCCATTGGATCTTTGAACCATGTGCTCTGATACCACTTGTTGGGTTCGAAAGTGATTAGGGTGTCATGCGGAAGCTTACAATTGCAAATCATACGGTTGATAAATAAGAGAACAAAAAAATATATATTAAAATACATAATATTATTATATGATTTGACCAATTGGTCTACATATGAAAACTAATATAAAATAAAAATATTATAACTGTAGAGAGAAAATCTCCCCATAAACAAAACTCTCTAAACGACTACATTGTAGATTCTATTGTGTTATTCTGTATGAGAAGAGGGGTCTTTAATTTATAGAGTTTCAAGTTTTTCCTCTAAGGAAAGAATAAACCAAATATGGAAAAGAATTATATTTTCCTTTTAGAAAAAGTTAAAACATTTATGATAATACTTTGACTTTTCTTTTAGAAAAAATAGAACTTAAAATATGGTAAGAAAATCAGGGCAAAACCCTAACAATGCCTACGTGAATATATTTTTATCTCAATTAAAATATTTCCTTAATATAATTCTTCTATCTAACCCAATATGTATACCCAACCTAACAAATCCATTAAACTCATTTCCAATACCATTTCTCTCGTAACCACAAAATTGTAAAAAAATGATTTTTCTTTTTTGAAAATTTGAGCGTCAAAATGGCATATTTGTAGGCAGGGGCGAACCCATGTGGGTTCCAGGGGTTTACCCTTACCCCCTCGGCAAAAAATTACACCGTATATACAAGGGAAATTTTCTATATTTATGTAATGTATTAATTTTGAACCCCCTCATGAATATTAAGTAAGTTATAGTGTAGTGGTAGATCTCCTTTAAGTTGACTATCGCCTCTAGTGTTTCGATTCCCGTTGTGAGCGGTTTTAGTTTTTTAGCTTTCTCTCCATTTAGTTTCTTTTTCTAAAAGAGTGGATTTAAATCAAAAAAAATTCAAGGGTCCCATTCCTAAAGGCTAAATCACTTTTCAATTCCCAAATCCCTAAATCACTTCCTTAGTTCTTCCTCAACACTCAAAATTTTGTTTTGTTGGCTTATTTGCATGTTTATACTTTTATTTTTCGAACTCCCTGAACAAAAATCCTGGATTCACCATTGTTTGTAGGTACATTTTAGTTGCATTTTTAGCTTGCCAAGAATTGGAAAAGGTTGCACTTTCACTTGATATTAAAAACTGCACAAAATCAGCACAAAACTTAACAAAATCTGCACTTTTACTAGATAAAAAGGCTGCACTTTATAAATTGTATTAAGAATGAGTATACTGTGTTAGTTTGGTATACATATTGGGCCGGAAGAAAAATTACATTGAGAGAAAATTTTAATTTGCGATAAAAATATATTCATATAAGCGTCACATAGGATACATGATAATTAACAATTTAATGGTAAATATGAGCTCAAAGTTGGATGGTAAAAACAAATACATCAAAAAAGTATGACGAGGGTAAATATAATTTATTCTGAGAGTACATCGGTAAATATGACATTTTTCTGATTTCATAATCATCTATAGTTTGGAGTATAATTACCATTAGTAGCTATAGTTTGTCTAAATATGATTCTTAGTTATTGTTCTGGAGTTGTATTTTTGGCTTGATCAAATTCGTTGTATCTATTCGCTCATTTTTGTTGGATCCACTTCATCAGTTCGCTTAACCTATTTGTTTGAACACATAAAATCTGAATATATTGTATATGTTCGTTCAACTTAGTTGTATCAACCCACATAATTTCGTTGAATACACTTTCGCACGCAAACGAAAATCATTGTATATGCACACTCTGTTTGGATTATATTATCACATGTAGTACACTTCAATACACTTAACAATCATTAATCCAAAACGCCACACAGAGAACTGACATGCATACAATATACATTCAATATACACTTGTATTTTTTAGTATATGCACCATATATGTATCAAAAATATACTTATGATAAATGTATTTGTATGTGTAGGTCATAAGTTTTTATGGTGATGCTAGGAATGCAATAACTTTATAGTTTATGAAATATCACTTTTAACTAAGCATTTGCTAGTTTATAGAATCTGGATCAAATTAATGCATCTTCAAATTTTAGTAAAGGCAAAAATGTTAGTAATACGTAATATTCTCATTTTAGAAATTAGAGAAAGGCATTCAAACAAATCGAACATACTTCATCTAACCTTATAAACCATTCACAACCTTACAATAATAATTGAAAGCATCAAACAAATCCTTAAAAGACTAAAAATTTAAAAATCCTGACTCCGCCTCTGATCAGCAATATATATCGATCCTTTGATCCTTTCTATTCATCATAACCGCGTAGATCATCATCCTCATCCGGAAGTGGCAGTTTACCAATGCAATTCAAAAATTCTAATTCCCGCCATTTCTCCGTATCTAAATCAAAAAATACTTCCGGCGGAGCCTGGCGACTCCACGAAATGAAGATTATCGTCCCCGGCAAGCTTCCTAGCTAAGAACAAAAAAGGCAACTCTAAATTATAATTACTCTTCGCCGAGATCTCATAGTACTGTATATTTTTCTTCCTCCGGTATAAGTTAACTTCCTTCGCCTTAGCCTGTTAGTGCTTGATATCAATTTTGTTTCCACAAAGAACAAAAGGGACGTTTTCACAAAACCTATAAAGATCGCGATGCCATGTAGGAACATTCATGTAGCTCAGGCGGACTGTAAAATCAAACATGATAATTGCACATTCGCTATGAATGTAGTAACTATCACGAACACCTCCGAAATTCTCTTGTCCAACTGTATCACAACAATTAAATCGAATTTTTCCGTAATGGATGAACTTCCATACTGATAGTAGGTTTGTATTTTCTATCGAATTCACCATTTAGATGCCTTTTGAGAAAAGTTGTTTTACCAGTACCGCCATCGCTTATTATTACGAGCTTGAAGCTTGGACAATCAACAATTTGTTGGTTTGGTAGAGACATATTTAAGAGAGGGCTACTATTTTTGCGTTGATTAATGAAGAAAATTGAATTGGTAAAGTAAGGTTTATATATATTCGGGAAATATAGCTTTAACTTGAAGCTAATTATTTGAACTTTTTCTGCTTAAATATTAGGCTACTAAATATTTTGTGCAAATATATATAATTTTTTAGTTAAATTTTGTGCATTGTTTGTACACAATTAGGTAATCGAGTCCTATTTATACTCCTAACAAAACTAATCACTAGTTCTCTTCGGTAAGCAATTATTTTCTAATCATGATGTTATTTATTTTTAATCAACATCATTAATGAATTAAATTTAATTCCTCAAGGCCTCAAATAGAGAGATATTACTCACTTAAAAAAATCCAAGCCTACTACGTAAACCAGAGGTGAAACGTTTTTCTAGTACACGAGGAAATGATACAATAACAATTTAGCATGTGTATTGGTCGGTACTCGGTTTGGTTTTGAAGATTATTGGTTTGACTTATTAGTACCATTATGATATTGACTTATCTTTATTGATTATCGATCGTTATTGGTTTAACCGTTAAGATTTGATACTTAGAAACAAGGTGATAAATCAAATGAACCATGGTTGACAGATTTCATTTTGGTCAAAAGCAAACATTGTCACATTGTAGAATAACCGAGAGTTTGAGACAACCAGAAATAAAAGTATGAAACTAAACTCTAAGCCAAAGATTTTATATACCAAATAGTATAAATATAATTATTTAATTTATTATTGGGTTATCGATTAACCCGTTAAGAACTGATAACTCGATAATAAAAAAATCAAAATCATTATCGAAACTGCTAAATCAATAACTTACTATCAATAAGCCAATAACTTCTTCTCGAATTATCAATTTCAATTCGATTTTGAACGGCCGCGTAACATTACCAAATTCAATTGATGGCTTACTGGGACGAAGACACGAAGTGGGTTTATTAGTCCTCAAGGCCTCAAATAATTTATAGTTTTTATATTAATTTTTTAACATATAAATCAATTGATCAAATCATATTAAATTTGTTCATATATATATTTTAGAATCTTAGGTAACGTCTTGTTATTTGAATTTCAATATTCTTTTTATGATTCTTTCGAAACTATGTCAAGTTATGATCAGGATAAACGAAGAATTCAGAGATGGAACATATTAATTAGAAAAAAGTTGACTACCTGCTATAGCAAATCAATATTATCCGAGGCGGACCTATATGTATGTATGAGGCTGTACATGCATTCGTTAACTTCAAATTTTATATATATATATATGTATATATATATATATATATATATATATATATTGAGATATATTTCATTAGGCACGGTAAGAAAACTAAAACTAATTGGTGCACTGATTTAAACCTTGCGCACTTCTTCAAATCTCATTTAGTGCTTTTTTAATCATTTTCATCTTCAAATCCCATTTAGTGCTTTTTTAATCATTTTCATCTTCAAATACTAGGTTCACCTGATTATTACCTGATAGTGTACAATAATGGTACACTGATAATGTATAAACCTTTTTTCTCATTGTAATATTAATATAGTAGTACCTGCCTACAAATTTAATAATTTTTCCTAATTTGTAAAGAAATAACAATTGGTCCAAAATAAACTATAATTTATATAATATCAACCGGTATTGCAACGATAAGCACTTGGATACAAAGGCCGATGTTACGGCGGTTTCGAATTTATCTAAACTCAGTGTTTTTGATATCAAATTATAAATTTATATATAAAAATTATTAAGTTGTAGTTATGTATAAGTAATAAGTTAAAATCTATAATTTTAAAAATTAATAAATTTGATGTTAAAACTTTAAAGATTGAATTCATAAAATTTAAATTTGTATTTGCATCTACTTGTTATATTGTCATTTGTTTCAAAATTCATACGTAAGCTTTCACAATTCAAAAGGAAGCAAGTATCTTGTTAGGCCCCAAAAGTATTCATTTTAGAAAGAAAGGTGTTTGATTATGATTTTAGAAAAAAAAAGTATTTTTGGATGATAACATAAGCTGGTGTAACTTTTTACAAAAGAATTTTTAAAATCTTAGTAAAGCAAAATGGCTATTCTAATATTGATTAAAGTATTTCTAAAATTAATTAATCAAATATAAATTATTACTTTCCAAAATTATTTATGATGTTTGACCAAATAGACTACACAATGATTAAAGGTAGCACTAATTTTTTATGATTGCGCATTTTATATTAGAAACTTCTTTAATTTTTCTTTTCCACTTCAGGTAATACCCCACCATGTTGTATAAATTATTATACCAACTTCACTACTTCGACTTTTTCTCATTAATTACCAAAAAGTAAAAGGTCATTAATTAGTTCAACTTAGTGACTGATTACTGATGCAATCTGCTACTTGTGCAGGCTAAATTAGCTAATTGTGTTTTACTGTTGCACACTATACCAAAAATGATCTTTAATGATATATTTTTTAGCTTGATAATTATTTTTTAGCTCGATAATTAACACTTATTGTAAATATCCCTAAAGCTTATAGCGATATTAGATCTAATGACAATCAACTAACGTCGGTTAAAAAAAACAAATTTTCACACTCTTTATTAATGTGTATATTTATTGCTGCTAAAAAGTATTTATGCTCTAGTGACAATGCACATTCAATAACTTGGCATAGTTCTTTGGGTACTACTATGCAGTGGAAGTTTTTTTTTTCCCTATTATTCGGCTCGTCTAATTCAGATTTGCATCGCGTAAGGTCTATTTGAGAGAAAACACTTCTTAATCAGACTTTTTTTTCATACTTAGACTTAAGCGCGAAATCTCGAGTTATGGGTGGAAGGATCTTTATCCCTCCTACCACAACTATTAGTCTATGCAATGTAAGTTAATTAAGTGGAAAATTAACTTTATTCAAAATCGACATGCTAAGTGGGTAGTGCCCAATTTTTAAAAAATTTATATTTATTTCACCTAAAAACATAAGATAGAAGTCATTTTATCTACTGACTATGCCAGATTTTTGACACAATATGGTGCAGACAGGTTAAATACCATTTATTTCCTACTCAAAACTATGAAGGTTAAAGTTTTCCATCCGCTCCAAAAATGTTATCGTATCCTTATTAAATCTTTAAAAAGTGCACTATTTTTAAGGATTCAATACATATCCGATGATATATTTGAAGAGTCTAAGCAACATAGGCCATTTACCGATAAAAATCAATCTTTTAGAAAATGTTTTCCTTTCTACCAAGCACACCTTTACAAAATTCACTAAATATCTATATATATTAAATAATAAATTCAGATATTGACACTTAAATAACTTAATCGTGTTTTAAAATTCAAAACTCATAAAATTAAAATTTCGACTCTCTAGCACTCATTGAGTCACTACATTGTCTCTTCCTTTCTTTTTCTAATTCACCTTTCAAAATCATCCCTATTTGTGTTTTAATTTTCTATTTTGACTTAGCTATGGTTACTAGAAGCACCATCCAATATTTTTTCCTAGTCTATGGGGTTTGGCAACTAACATATCAGATATTTTCTCTTTCCAACCATTAATTTCTATATAAATAAAATAACCACCCCACATAAAATCCTCCAAAACACAACAAAAAACAAGAAAACTCATTGAGCCATATCCAAAAATGTTGCTAGCAATAACATTAGTGTGTGTATTTGGTTTATTTTTTCATCTTTACAATTCACTTATAACAAAGCCAAGAAAGCTCCAATTAGCTCTTAGAAAGCAAGGAATAATTGGGCCACAACCAAAATTTCTTCTTGGAAACATCTTGGAGATGAAAAAATCTTGTGAGGCTGCTAAAAAAAATGTCTCAAATGGAGATTTAGTGGACTTTCATAACTGTGGAGCTACTATCCTTCCCTTCTTTGATCAATGGCAGAGACAATATGGTATGTTGAAATTTTGTTATTTATTGAACTTATCATGTCTTCCTTTGCCTCTGAGGTATGAGTAAGGTCTGCGTACACTTCACCTTCCTCAAACTTCATTTTATGCGTCTATACTGGATATGTTATTGTAGTAGTATTGAACTTATGTAGGTAGGACTTCACCCTTCTCAGACTTCATTTTTGTGCGTTTGGATATGTTGTTGTTGTAGTAGTATTGAACTTATGTCTTCAACAAGCTTCCGGGTTTAATTCTTTTTCATAAGTCAATCACCTAAAATTTAATTTTTGATAGTTGGTGACAGTGAAACTTAGATCCAATATCTCTGTTTGAGAGAGCATAGTTTATTTGGTGAATTTTTTTCTGTTGGTAATGCTGACATAATTAGTTGATTTAATTAATTATGTCCATATTTAATTTTACTCCAAAAAAATGAATTATCAATGGACAACATTTGTCACCAAATAGCAAAAATCTATCGTTAATCTTATTCAACAGTTAAAATTAGTGATAGATTATCAAAAATCATGTTAGCTACAACATGTCCCCTTCACACGCAAGGTCTATTTTTTTTTTCATGAGCTAAACACGTGAAAATCCCTTTTGATAATAGACCATCCGAGCAACTCCCTCTTGTTCATATCAATCTTCTTGGTTCTCTATTATGACAAGAATTATTGTTCTGTAATCAAGATTTTTTTGTTTTTATTTTTGTGGATGAACAATGAACAGGTGATGTATTCATGTTTTCTCTTGGCAATACACAAATTGTGCATGTGACACAACCAGAAATGGTGAGAGAGATCACTACTTGCACATCATTGGATTTGGGAAAGCCAACATATCAAGCAAAAGAGAGAGGCTCTTTGTTAGGCAATGGGATCCTAACTTCAAATGGACCTTTTTGGGCACATCAAAGAAAAATTCTTGCTCCTGAGTTATATATGGAAAAAGTTAAGGTAAAAATTTGAAGTTTATGGGTTCTCGATTTTAAAAAATGTACTTTTCTAGACTCTAGATGAATTATTTATACATAACAAGTGAATTTTACTGAACTCGTAAGACGAAATGTAGCTCCGCTCCTATCTCAAGTTCTATATATTGTTTTAAGTATTTAAACTATATACACTATAATAGCATAAGATACTTTTATAGTATACTAGTAATTTAACATGTTATAACAGATGATTCAAGACAACTCTATATTTGTTGACAAAGTTATTGATATTTGTGCCTTTCATGTAGGGTATGATAAACTTAGTGCAGGATTCTGCATTAACATTGTTGAGTTCATGGAATAATCAAATTGAAGCTCAAGGTGGGATTGCTGACATTAAAATTGATCCAGACATGAGAAGATTCTCTGGAGATGTAATTTCTAAAGCATGTTTTGGAAGCAATTTTTCCAAAGGAGAAGAAATCTTCTATAAGCTTAGAGCCCTCCAAGAGACTTCTTCCAAAAAGGTCCTGTCTACTGGAATCCCCGGCATCAGGTACATCCCGGAAGAAAATGTAAAATTATTTTATCCCACGTTTACTTTAACTTTTGATTCTGGTATAAGTTACCTCGGGAGATAATTATAACTCTATGTACGATAAGAATCACACGATAAACGTACTGCAAAATGACTAGTTTGTATGCCCTTATCAAAAGCAGAGAGATCTTCTTCCAAAGTCTTCTAAGAAAGTCCAGGTTAAAATTGAAAATAAAAGTCTATCTAATTCTTGTTTTATATTATAACCCGAAAATCCCATTTTAGTCTGATGACATAATAGATAAACGTGTTTTTTAACTTGGCCTCAGATGAGGCGATTCGCATGAGATATACTCAAACTGATTTGTATTATGCCACGTATAGGAAGCGTGTGTCTACTTGCTCAAAATTCATAAACTAAAAATCTCGACTCAAACTTCTTTTTTGTTTTTTTGTTTTTGGATGGAACAGATATATTCCTAGCAAGAACAACAGGGAGACATGGGCCTTAGAGAAGGAAATCAAAGCATTGATCTTGAAAATAGTGAAGGAAAAAAGAAGATCAGAAGCAACTCCAAGTGATCAAAAAGATTTACTGCAAATGGTTCTTGAAGGAGCTACAAAAAACATGAATACTCAAAATGCAATTGATAATTTCATAGTTGATAACTGCAAAAATATCTATTTAGCTGGTTATGAGACCACTGCTGTTTCTGCCTCATGGTGTCTCATGCTTTTGGCTGCAAATCCAATTTGGCAACAACGTGTTCGTGATGAAGTTGTACAAATTTGTAAGGATCAAATTCCTGATGCTGACATGATTCGACAGATGAAACAGGTACGAGTTAATTTCACATATGTTATAAGTTTACAGTAAAAATTCTTTAAGCTAACAAAAATTAGTACTATGATGTTTTGATTTGCAGTTAACAATGGTGATTAACGAATCGTTGCGTCTTTATCCACCAGTAGCAGTGATATCAAGAGAAGCGTTAAAAGAAATGAAATTTGGAGAAATTAATGTTCCTAAAGGTGTTAATCTTTGGACAATTGTGACAACATTACACACTGATCCAAAAATATGGGGAAATGATTCTTACAAGTTTAATCCACAAAGATTTGCAAATGGAATTAGAGGTGCATGTGAATTTCCACATGTGTACATGCCTTTTGGGGTTGGACCAAGGGTGTGTTTGGGACAAAATTTGGCTATTGTGGAACTTAAGATACTCATTTCTTTAATTTTGACCAAATTTTGTTTATCAATTTCACCAAAGTATGTTCATTCTCCAGCTCTAAATTTGGTCATTGAGCCTGGACATGGTGTGTATCTATCATTGAGGAAGTTGTGATCAAATAGATAGTTGATCTTGGATGCTACTTTTCCATTTTTTTTTTTTTATGTAATGAGCAGACAACAGTGACGGAGACAAGATTTTCACTGAGATATACATCATCTACTATATATATATATATATATATATAGAAAAAAGAAAAAAACTTATTTATACCATGTAATTTTATGTCGAACAAAGTTCAGATGAATCTTTTCCACCCTCTAGCTCCGCCATTGATAATGGGGGTAATGTAACTATACCTTTTGATGCAAACAGAAGATAATATTGAGTTTTAGTCTTTATGTATACGTTTTCTATATTTTTACGTGTTCATAATAAATAGATGCAAGTCACAATATTCATTTTATCGCAGTATCACTGATAAACAAAGTAATTAAATATATCTCGTTAAGTCAAACATACATATGAAATTATCCCACAAGTGTATCACATGCATTTGGGTATTAACTTCTACCACTTAATCCTGCGTTCGATTTGATAATATACATTTTTACATGATTTTATTAGTAAGTTGAAATAAATATAAATCTTGAATAACTTTACCATTCGTGCAAAAGAAATAAAGTTGTATCGTTAGGTCACTCAAATGATATCGATATTATATAACATATGTAAGATTACTTCTTAAATTATGAGATTTGTAATCTTAAAAGTAAGACATATTAAGTGTATATATCCTTGGATGACCTAACAGTATTTCTCTCGGGTATATATATTATATATTTTTCTCTATATAATATAAATCCTGGAATTATGCGGAAAAAATGGGTAACATATGGTTATGGTGCAATTTTGGTCACCCCTTTGGCTCTCAGTTCGTTGGACTCTTTGAATAATTCAGTAACAGTCTTAAAACAAGAAGAGTTGAATAGCTCTATGAGTAGCATCCTCACTTGTTCAAACACAACAAACAAGAAGCTAGACATATCAAAATTAAGGAGAAAATCGAGCACAATTCCGTACCCAATTCTTACTAATTAGATCTTCGTACACTTTTATCTTTTAGGTGATCTGACAGTATATCTATAAGTCCATTGAACTTGTTTGTTTTTCTTGTTGTTGATTTGTTTATTTGATGAGTTTGATATTTGCAGGGGAATTGATCAAAATGTCCAATCCAGTGGAGGAAATTGAATCTACATTGGAGATTAAGCAAAAAGCCTTAAATCACAATGATTCTTCTTCATCATCATCATCATCAACAGATGGTGATTCTAGACGTCCAGTCCATAATAAGAAGTGTCACCTCTTCGATCGTAACAAACCTATCCACTCTACTTTAGGTGGTGGCAAATGTATGTTTTTCTCAAATTCTTTAGTTCCATTTTTTGAGTTTTTGATTTAAAATGATCTCTTGAATATATATGATCTCTTAAGTTTGCGAAAAAATTGAGCACTTTTTGTCCAACTGACGAACATCTAGACATACTAATGATCAAAAGTGGTCTCGATTGATCATTGATGTGCAAAAAGTTACATTTTGAGTTTGACATCTAGAGACGATCCTGATAGAGATCTTCTTCCTCAATTTGAACTGATCACCGCGAGAAAAGAAAAGTTCAAATAAAGAGAAAACAAAAAGGTCTATTAGTAACGAAAATAAAGCCATCCATGGGGAGGAAAACGAAATTGGGAATGTGGAATACGTATATGATATTTCCGTTAATTTAAGATGATTCATTTGGAAGTTTCGTCAGTTGGACTAAAAGTGCTCAATTTTGACAAACTTAAAGGGTCATAAGTGCTCCGAGTACTATAAAAAGGCCGAAACTCAACGGAACATTTGCTTAAAAACTCAACAATATTGGTCATTCTTGAGGTAACTGATGATGATTAATTTGTGCTGAAAATGAATGGATCAGTGGCTGATATTTTACTATGGAGGAAGAAGAAGATTTCAGGAGAACTGCTTGCTGGTGCCACTGTCATATGGTTTCTCTTTGAATGTACTGGTTATCATTTGCTCACTTTGATATGCCATTCTCTTATAGTTTCATTGGCCATATTGTTCTTTTGGTCCAATCTCTCCCTCTTTGTCAACAAGTGAGTTCACTTCCTTTCCCTTACCAAATGTTTTTGTAGTGAAGATTTCAAATTATTTTTTTTGGTTTCACATCTGGTGTTCGATTCCTGCATTAGAGGAAGCCCCACATTTGGTGATGGAGGGGAGGGGGGGGGGTGTTAAGCGCTCCCTAACAAAGGGGACTCCATACTCAGGCTTGAACCTGAGACCTCGGGGTAATGGATGAAGGAGTTAAATGTTGGTATTTATGAGTTGATTCCAACCATCTGACTCTCCCTCCTGATCTGCATTCATGTTTTTGCTAGCTATGTCTCTTGCTCAAGCATTCCTACGGAAGTACTATATTGATCATCTTCTATTCTCTGGCAGGAGTTTTGTAGAGTTACCAAAGATAGAATTACCAGAAGAGTTATGGATGCAATTGGTCCTCTTACTGAGGGATCAATGCACCTGTGCATCTGGGGTTTTTCGGGAAGTAGCATCCGGAAATGATTTGAAGAAGTTTCTATATGTAAAATTTCCCACATCTTGAACTTTGTTATTACTAGTAAAGTTCATGTCAACTGCAACAAGTTCATGTGATTAAATGCTCATTTGCAGGCAATTTTTAGCTTGTGGATTGTTTCCATTGTTGGCAGATGGTTCAGTTTTCTGACCCTTGTATACCTCAGTAAGTTCTCTATACACTTCCATTTTGTTTCTGTTGGCTTCACAAGCCTAACTTATGGAATTTCCTCACCTGTTTTTTGTGTCGATAGTGATTTACCAAGATAACCAATTTTTCGTTTTTTGGACAGTAATTGTCGTACTGTTGACAGTACCATTTTTCTATGAAAAGTATGAAGATCAAGTAGATACCTATGGAGAAATGGCTATAAAAGAACTCAGGAAACAGTATAGTCAAGTGGATGAGAAGGTTCTTCAAAAACTACCAATTCCTTTCATAAAAGACAGTAAGCAGGAATGATGCAACTCTTCGCTCAGACAGATATTGCTTCACTTTAACAGTAGATGCAGAATTCAACTTCTTTTTGTTTCATAAGCAGTATTAAATGTTATAACACTCAGTTTCATCTTGCAATATTGGCTACTTTATCCAACCTTGCTGAGACGGGTAGCTTTAGTGGCTTTTCCCCCATCCTAATCCTTCTGTTTATGCATTTATCGGTTGATGTAGAAAAATTGTTACACTATCATGTTCAATTGTGGTAATTTCCATAAAATAACCATATTTGATATAATATGAAGTGGTCAAAAACTATATGCTTGAAACAGATCAAAGGTGCCCAGCCAAATAAACAGAGTAGTATTGCAACTTAAAATTGAACGGCATACAGGAAATTGGGATGGAATAATTGGTGAACCAACAAAATCTCTTAGATCACATCAGAATTCAGAACCAACAAAAAAGAACCTGGAAAAGTGAATATTCAGTTGCTAAACAAGCTCGATGTATGCCATCGGTGCATTGTCCCCTCGCCTTGGTAGAGTTCTTATTATTCTAGTGTATCCTCCATTCCTCTCTCCATATCTTTCAGGGACTTCAGCAAACAATGCATGCACTATCTGCTTCTCATAGATGAACCCAAGAGCTTGCCTTCTCTTATGAAGAGATCCATCCTTTGCCATCGTGACCATTTTGTCAACATATTTTCTAACCGCCCTGGCCCTTGCTTTAGTGGTCTTTATACGTCCATGCTTGAGGAGCTGAGTTGTCAGACCTCTCAGAAGTGCCCGACGCTGATCAGGAGGTCTATTCAGTTTGGGCACCTTCCTGCCATGTCTCATGGCAAAAACTCGGCCACCATTATCAATAATGGTGAATGAGTTCTCAAAACTTGTTGAGTCTGCAATATAAATTAAAGGTATACTTATGGTAGGGCAACATAATTTCACACAAATTTGATCACTGTATAATATGAGTGCTCAAACTCTATGCAAATTTGATCAAAGATCATAAAAACAACAGATTTGGTATAAATCAGCACTAGAAGGAGAGTCACAAATCAAGAGCTCATTCATATGCTGCAGGCTGACAGGGAAAGATGTTCAATTACTCTTGGGCATCATAGGACACAATCTAGAAAACTATATATAATGCATAGAAAAGTAGAAACATTTTCACCCTAGACAAACTAAAAGTACTGATACAAGAGATGGGTTGTGAAGAGGAAACACCAAAGTCTGGTTAGGTTCCATCATAAGCCAAGTTTCATGATCCCACCTAACCCAAAATCCATACTAACATCCGTGTCAATGGACCACTACTTAGTCCCATATATGTTATACATGGTGGATTCCAAGAAAAATAGTTGTAACTTTTTTTTTCTATTTTGATAAGGAAAAGTAATTGCACTTCTCTAGTTAAAATTTCCAAAGCATCACCCTTACCGGTACCTTAGTTAAATCTAGCAGTAGAAATGCAGTACCAGCTGAACTGTGGATAGAAGCTAATCAAGAATTTTCTGTTATACAGTGATAGCAACCACCATACATAGGATTTCCACAACTCTCCACCAGGGGTAGAGCTACAAGCCTGTCTACATGTTCAGCAGAACCAGTAGGGTTAGCCCAGACCCTATATTTGTCGTGTAAAAAGGGCAGTAAGCTCCCTCTATACACAGAGTCCGAGGAAGGGTCGATTGTAAACAGTCTTACCCTGCATTTCTGCAAGAGGCTGATTCCACAGATCGAACCCGTGACTTCCAAGTCACATGACAACAACTTTACCAGTTACGCCAAGGCTCCCCTTCTTATTTGTGTTTAAAAATCCACTTAAGAGTTAATTATAAATAAAAGCTTTTCTTTTCTAGAATGTAGAATCCATAAACTGAAAATCCTAGCTCCACCTTGCTCCCCACCCCTATACACCACAATTAACAAGAAGTGAAATAAAAGAAAAGTGAAACCTTCGACCCTCATCATTGTGAATTACCAATCAATAGGTCAAATGCAACAGTGGAGTGCTCCTACGCAATAAATTGGGTTTCCTTACACTAAAAGATGCAAACTTTTTTGTTCATCAAAATTCCATAGGGAACACACACACAGACAATGCAACATCAATGGAATTACATATACCAAGTAACACCCATTGGAATAAAACGTACAATGGTGGTTTAGAATCTTGAAAAAACATATTTTTGCACGAATATAAATCAGAAAAATTTTACCTCGGGAAGAAAGGGACAAAAGTGGATGCAGGGGAGCAAGACCCACGAAGGACTGAACAATTGTTGAACTAGACTTTGGTTTGCAAATCCTGAGACGAGATGGAGAAGACCCAGAAGAGAATCGAAGTGAAGAGTTGGAAATCGGTTGAATTGAAGGGAGAGCTGATTTCAAGCAAGACATGCTCCATGTTGCCGAAGCCATATCTTCCTAGTTTGATTTCTTGGTTCTCTGGTTATTTTTCAGAATGAGTTGTGGGTTTATCTGAATGGATAAGTGAACTTTTGGTACCCCAATTCTATTCTATATTTTTCCTTTGGCCCTCTAGCTTTTGCTTCTGTCATTTTTGACTTGCTTAACTTTTTCTTTATAAGCAACCTGTTATAGTTATTTCATATACAACAATAGAGGTAGAGAGGCTGTTTCCGATAGACCCTCCCTCGGCTATAAGGAATATTTTCATCTACCTCTATACTATTTTTACCCTTTTTTCTCCAACCATCCCTTTTCGACTTGAACTATATATGCAAAAAAAGAAGTTAAAATGTGTGTAGTAGTTATTTTTATGTGTTACCGGTTAAAAGTGTGTTGACAAAGAGGCTGAGATTACAAAATGTTATATGAAGTATGAAGATCAAGTAGATGCCTAAGGAGATGGCCATAAAAGAGCTAAGGAGACAATACAGTCAAGATTTCACATATTTGTCGGTTGAGTTTCACTTCTACACGCTATCATGTTCAATTGCAGCAATGTCCATGAAAAAAACTATATTTGATACAATATGTAGTGGTCAACAACTTAATGCTTGAAACATATCAAAGGTGACCAACCAAATAAACTGTTACTGCAAATTAAAATCGAATGGCACAGAGGAAATTGGGATGAAATAATAGGGTGGAACTAACAAAATCTCTTAGTTCTCATCAGAATTAAGAACCAACCAAAAACACCCTTTCGAAATGAATATTCAGTCGCTAGACAAGCTCGATGTACGCCATTGGTGCATTGTCTCCTCGCCTAGGTAGAGTTCTTTTTATCCTAGTGTATCCTCCGTTTCTCTCCCCATATCTTTCCGGGACTTCAGCAAACAATGCATGCACTATTTGCTTCTCGTAGATGAATTCAAGAGCTTGCCTTCTCTTGTGAAGAGAGCCGTCCTTTGTCATTGTGACCATTTTGTCAACATATTTTCAAACCGCCCTGGCCCTCGCTTTAGTGGTCTTTATACGTCCATGCTTGAGGAGCTGAGTTGTCAGACCTCTCAGAAGTGCCCGACGCTGGTCAGGAGGTCTATTCAGTTTGGGCACCTTCCTGCCATGTCTCATTGCAAAAACCCGGCCACCATTATCAATTATGGTGAATGAGTGCTCAAAACTTGTTGAATCTGCAATACAAATTAAAGGTGTAATAATGGTAAAGCAACACAACTCAACATGCAAAAGCTGCATTAGTAAAAAAAACTTCATTTTACAAAGGCAAGAGTAGAAACTAGAATTGACTATATAAGTAATCTTCAACATTCAAGAGTACAACAGATATTTGCCTACGCATTCACACTCCTGAGACAGTTTCAAATCTCAAACATCAACATCTTCGAAATGATGTCATCACCGGCTAATCAGTTCGCTCAAGCGTCCCTCTTTTGTTAACGTTACAATTATCACAAGATCCAATATTTGCAGATAACTAGTAGTATGTTTGGAGTGATACAATATCCATACATCAGACCCTATGTAAGTTTGATCAAAGATACTAAAACAGCAATATTAACTTAAGTAACATTACAAGGAGAGGCATAAATATGCTGCATATTGTACAGGGGAAAGCTATTTACAGACTTCTTGGCAACATTGGGCATGGTCAAGAGTCAAGACCAAAGGAAAAGCTCCTAATCATTAAAACTTCACTAGGACTAGACAACAGAACTAGGTATGAGGAGGAAACAACATACTCTAGTCCAGTTCCACCTTTATCCAAGTCTTATAAACCCTACCTAACCCAAAAAGTACACAGATATTATACATGTTTTCCACATTTGAATTATTTCATTCTTGACAATCCAATAGAAACATTGTGACTTCTCCAGTTAAACATCTCCTTTCCTAGAGGCTAGAAGTACCTTGATTACCATATCGCAATAAGTAGTCTGTAGCTGCTATCAATAGCATCTTCACACCTCCCCACCTTAACATCCCACAAACTATAATGAGAAAAGAATAAGAAAAAAGCTAACCCTCTCGCTTAGTGGGAACTGGGACGTAATGAGGCTAGTCTCTCTCAACCCCCCACCCCACCCCCACTGAACAACAGTGAACTCAAATCTAATGAAGGAGATTCACAACTTCAACAAAGGTACACGGGATCTTTCCTACCCCTTTCTATTCCGAGTCCCTCCTTTATTAGTACCATTCCATAGCTTGAATGCACCAAGGGACTGCCCTCCAACCCCACTCGAAAATATAGATTGGGTTTCCTTGCACTAAAAAGATGCAAACTTGTGTGCCATGGGGAACAAACTAACACACAATGTGGCAATTTCAAGTAGCATACAACCAAAAATAATGTAAACATATCCAATCGTATGAAAAAACCAGGAATTCTAATAGGGATTCAAAAAAATTGCAAGAATGCAACACCTTAGAATTGAACTTGCAACCTAAAGCAAATTTTCAGCCACATTTCCCTGTACACTAGAAACTTCCTTAGTGTTAGAGGAATTCAACAACTTATCTTAACAAAAAAATCATCTTCAATACATGTAGCTCCTCCCCTGTTTCCAAGGGCAATTTAGCAGATGAATCATCTAACCCCCTTTTTTGAATACTAAGTAACACCCATTGGAGTTAAAGGTACAATGGTGGTGTTAAAATCTTGAAATGAGTACATCTTTTTTGCACGGATTGTAATCAGAAAAATTTTACCTTGGGAAGAAAGGGACAAAAGTGGATGCAGGGGAGCAAGACCCACGAAGGACTGAACAATTGTTGAACTGGACTTGGGTTTGCAAAACCTGAGACGAGATGGAGAAGAGAATCGAAGTGAAGAGTTGGAAATTGGTTGAACTGAAGGGAGAGCTGATTTCAAACAAGACATGCTCCGTGTTGCAGAAGCCATATGTGTTCCTAATGTTCCGGATGAATTCTGGTGGGTTTATCAAAATGGATAAAAGTTAATTTTGGCACCCTAATTTTGCTCTATAGTTTCCTTCAACCCTAGACTTTTGGTTCCTGTCATTTTTAACCGCGATTTCAAAGGTTAGGAAGTGTCGGGAATTTTAGTAGTTCATTTGGTGAATATTTATTTATTATATCTGGCTCCTTCCTTTTAATAAATACTTCCTCCGTTTTAGTTTATTTGTCTTTTAAGAGAGTAAAAGAAATTTTTTTAAATCTTGTGACGTTAAACTAAGAATATATAGAATGTATTAAAGTGTCTTTTGTGGTCTCAAACATGTCATATGAAAAATTACAATTAAAAAGTTTTCAAAAAAGGGAACGAGGCGTTATTTTTTAAATGGACTAAAAAGAAAAATAAGACAAATAAATCAACACAAATAGAATATTTGAAATGAACAATTTAATTCTCACGCTTGTGCATGAAATTTGCGACTTTCTTATTTTAGTGATACATGAATAAAGACTTATTATATTGTTTCAATTTAAAAAAATTAAAATTACTTTCATTTTGAATTCACTGACTCATACATCAATCTGTTCATGACGTCGTTAAGAAGGCCTAAAGATAGACGCGTAGGAAGATTCATCACTGTGGAGGCCACACATAAGATCCCAAATTTTAGGTGGCTGATCAAGAAATTTGATTTGATCATGATAAGAAAGTGGTAATCCTTTGGGAATGACATGAAAATCTTTTAAAGTTTTGTGATCCCGCCCTTTTCATAGATACCCTTTTAATTCCTCCAAATGGTCGGGTTTGATCAAACTTAATTAGCAATATTTTTTTATCAAATAGTGTATAATGTGTATGAATATTAAATTTATAACTTGGTTAATAATATTTGAAATCACCATTTTAAATTTCAAAACTCATAAAGTTGAAATTCTAACTCCACGCCAATAGCCCAAAGGATCCTATGAGATCCTAACTCCACGCCAATAGCCCAAAGGATCCTATGAGAATTTTGTATGAGTTAGTACATTGTGAAGAAGCTGACTGTAACCATATATTGCTGTTTGAAGTACAATATAATTGTAAGATAAAGCCACTTAGCCAGCCAACCTATAATAGCAAGGAACAAACAAAACATAAAACAACAAGAATGTTACTACTACATTATTGAAATTGATTGATAGACACAAGATATCTAACGTTAAGTACGTACATGTGACCTTGACATTAGTATATATAATAATACTTTCAATAAGACATCTAATTTGTACTAGAATGAAGCTTTTTTCCCCTTTTACATCAGAGTAGGGAGAAGAGAGAAAATTGAAGAAGGGAATGTTACGCACGTTGTTTGGAGTGAGGGATAAAAATAAATAGACTTGGGATAAAATTTTAATGTCTTGTTTGGTTAACAAGTTTGAAATAACTTATCTCATCATTTATACCATAGTGAGATGAGATAACTTATCCCAAAATAATTAATTATGGGATAACTTGTTTCCAATCAAACGACTTACATTATTAATGGGGAAAACCAAGAGAGGATATGAGATTTGAGCGGTTGTATATATACTTACTTGTATCCTATATGGAAGATTCTCTATACCAGCAAGTTAACAAATGCCAGGTATATAAGAAAGTATAAATTAACAACTTCTGCCCCTTCACTACTCCCAAAAAAAAAAAAAATATTTACGAACATATAGCTAATTCTTCGCTAAATTACTCGTAGCTAAAATAATTTTTAAATAATTCTCCGTTTTAAAATAAGATTAGCGATGGATTTTACTTTTAGCTATAAATTTTATCTGTCACTAATTCCTAATTTTCTTTGGAAGTGAAGCATTATGTTGGCTTGGTCCAACATCATTACAGTGGCATTCCGCACTACTAGAAATAGAAATTTTTTTCCACTTAATTCAATAAAAAATTTATGATATAACATATGTCTTTCTCTCACATTTTCCACCGAACCAAGCCAGCTCACTAGAAAAACACATGAGGAGAACTATCACTAAATTATACTGGGAAATTTTCTAATTTTTCTGTGTGAAAACGTAATTTTTTTTTTTATAAAAAAACTTGGGTCGATCATTAAGTCAAAAGTGTTACTTTCCAGTCTAAACAGGATTTTAGGTATTTAATTAATTAAGCTCTATAGTCTATATCATGCATGAGATAGTTTTTACAGAATAAAAATGTCTTTTATTAGTGTGAAGGAGACATATTTGTGTCATTTGATTTGATATGAAAAAAAAGTTCTCCCTCACTTTTAATTTATTTATTTGATTTTGACTCGTCATATAGTATATATATATATATATATATATATTTTAAATAATTATATATTATTTTATTAAATTAAAAATATATAGAATGAATGTCCTTCAATCTTATGGTCTTAAATATGTCACGTGGAAAATAAAAATCAAAAGTTGCCAAAAAGAGAGAAATATTTTTTGAAACAAACTAAAAAAAAGATAAATAAATTAAAACGAAAAGAATATATAAAGTAGAATAGATCCATGTTGTTTGAAAAATAATATCATATGTAACTTATTTGTTTGAGACAGAATGTGAATAAAACTTGTTTTTTTGGTCTACACTCTACATTCTACACTACTTGCACAACCACAGCATAGAAATTAAAACTGATTTTGCAAAACATAAGTTCAATTTATTTCTAAAAAATAAAAAGAAACTACTATTCTCTCTGTCCAATAATAGTTATCCACTATTAGTTTGACACATGAATTAAGAAGAAGTAAATGATAGAGGTAATTTTAGCAAATCACTCTTATTAAACATAAGTCATCTAAATATTGAAAAATAAATAGTATTTAATAACATGGGTAAAATAGATATAACATGATTAATTATTCACAGGTTTTAAAAACTGGATAAGTATTATTAGATATCTCAAAATAGTATAGTAGACAAGTAAAGATGGTCGGAGAAAGTATAGAAAGGTCATTTTCCCTTATATATTGTCAAATATATATTGTCTGAAAACGTCTTTCAATTAATATTAAATCAATATTGTCACCTACACTAATCATCATTTCATTCATATATCACCTAAATAAATTATTATGGACCCTCACGTGTGAAGCTTCTTTGTCTTTGTCGTACGTACTTTGTAATATCACTTGGCTCTTAATCATTCACCCAATTATCCACACAATAATAATTAGAAAAAAATATACTATTTAATTTATATACGCCGATAATGTACAAAAAAAAATAAAAATTACATAATACATATATTAGTAACCCTCCGTAAAATAAAAATTGCAATCATAAATATAAGACAAAGTACATGTTATAACAGATCGAGTCAAATTTTTTTCTACTGTCCGAATATATATAAGTGAAACTCAAAATATACTAGTGATGAACTGAAATCAAAAGCAATAATTGATGTAAATTCTTTCCATTTTGTTCAATGAACTTTTTCGTCTGAAAACGACAGTGAGAGATATGAAGGTTTTATTACAACTTGCAAGATCTTAATTAATTAAAATTAGGATCTCTAAAGATTTTTCCTGTTCTCCAGCTAATTTTCTGGACCCCATGCTTTACTTTATTATGCCCTTAAAAACTCAATTAAGTAAGTCCATTTGTATTAATTAAAAATAAATAGTATCAGATTAGGCAAGTGTTTTAATATAATTTATTGTGAGTGATGAATTCTAGATTAAGCAAGAAGAATAAACATATGTCATGTTCAGCATGCAAGATTCTTCGTAGGCGATGCACTAAAGATTGCATTTTTTTGCCTTATTTTCCACCTGCTGAACCACATAAATTTATTGCTGTTCATCGTATTTTTGGTGCTAGAAACATCAGCAAAATGTTACAAGTACGTACCATTCATAAGTATTAATATTTAACTTCTTTTTTAATATACGTAGTTTCTTGTAATATGGTTTTCTGTTAATTATATTGCCACTTTTGTTTCTTGTGCTTTGATTATTGCAATATTTCATTTTTGTTGTATGCTATGTCGTATTTATTCGTTGTTGTCACTGTTATCTCTACAAGGTAAGAATAATTGGTATGATCTATGTATATTCTATCCTTCTCGAACCTCACTTATGAGATTACAAGACTTGGTATGTTTTGGTGATGGTGGTATCTCTGTCTCTAGACTAGCCTTGTGCGCCATTAGGCCATTCGCCGACCGGTTATCATCTCCAACTTATGCACAATTAGCGTATTTGCTGCTACCTCCTGCAAGCATAAATACCAGATAACTCGATTCATGACCACCAAAACTTAGATAAATTGAACGAAATCACTAGAGACTTTTAATCACTACATTAACATGGATTTGAACCATAATTTCTAATATATATAGCATCTATGATATATACATGTATAATAATTTTAACCTTGCATATATAGCGTAATTCTGATGAAGGGAGTTTGGATCGCATCCCCTAAGTCGCGTCTCTATATATGATAATCGGTATATATAAGTTGAATCCATATAATTAATAGAATGCTAAGAGTACTAGTTATAGTGATACTTCAAGAAATGAACCTTTTTTGTTTAGTATGTTTGACATTCATTTTCAGCAGGAGATACCGATGGATAACAGAGAAGATGCAGTAATCAGCATGGTTTATGAAGCTACAGCAAGACTCAGAGATCCAGTTTATGGCAGTGTAGGCATTATTTCTGCCCTCCAGAAACACATCTTTCACTTGCAATCCGAGTTAAACAAAGCATCAGCTGAAGCAATGTCTCTCAGAACACAATTATCCGATGCTTCAATATCCTTACCCTCATCGTTACTGGAAGTTTCTCCATTCACTCCCGAGAACCACGAGTTTCACCTGTCCCAGAAGTCGAGCGAGCAAAATGCATATTCTAATAATGACTTGCAGCTTCTACTTCCAGAAGCAGCAGACTATTGTTTCCAAGAAACTGATCAAGTTCTTCTTCCACTGCCTTACTAGAAGAACATATAGTAATCCCAATATGGACAACAATAGAATGTCAATAATTCCCTTTCATTTAACAAACACATTCTCATGTTTTCTCCTTCCATTGTTGCTCATCTAGTAAAAATTTGTAAGATTTTACTACATAAACTGTACTGCACGAAATTGAAACCAAATAACTATCGATCACAATTTCAAAACAAACTATGAAAGAAAGGTCACTGAAAAGTGTGCAAAATCATCGTCATACATTTCAGTATCAATAACCGAGGTTATCGTGGAGGGATTAAACTTTCAAACTCAGTATATCTAGTATCAATACTGCAAAAAGTAAACATAAATACCTCGATGATGACAATAACCCACAAAATGAAACTATGATGAAAACCTGTAAAAGGGCTTGTAAAAAGCCCAGGCATTCTAGTCAAAGAGAATCTTCTTATGCAATCAACAACAAGAAGATACCCAGTGAAACACCACGAGCGGGGTCTAGGAAGGGTAGAGTGTACTCAGACCTTACCCCTACCTCGTGGAAGTAGAGAAGCTATTTCTGAAGGACCCGTGGATCAAGTACAGCAAATCAAAATAGTTATGAAAAGGAAAAACGTCAGTGAAGAAAACAAAGCAACTAACAAGGAAATCTTCTTATGCAATTGATTGCATATTTTTGAACCCTTTACTGGGGTTATCCATTAGAACGACCATTCAAAAATCATTGACATAACATCAGTATCTTGTTACAACTTTCAAGTATATATGACAGGACAACAACAACAGAGTAAAAGGCTTGAAGGATATTGTAATGGACAGAACTACTATCTAAGCCTATCTTGTAACGAAGATTTAAGAAATATAACCTTCAAATTACAAGGTAAAATCAGGGATGATTGTTAACAACTGAGATATTCACCCTCCGTGACAAAATGGAGGGCTTACATTGGCTAAAGGGTATGAGTTTAGTAAGGATATAATTATGTGTGAAGCTGGGAGGAAGAGGGTCAGAGGCCAACATGATTTAGTGACCATGTTAAAGATCCTCGGGTTCCAGCTCCATTCCTAACCGATGTTTAATGGAAGATTGACCATTCACAGGTAATTTGATTTTCTTTTGTAATTCGACAAACCTCTGAATATCAAAATCATGCTTCTTGATCAGCTTTCTCTGCCTTGAGAGGAAAAGCCTCTTCAGCACATCTTGGTATGATGGATCTCTAGAAGTAACAAGGAAGTAAGCGTAACCTATTACTATTCCAGCAGAAGTTGTAAAAAAAGCAATTGGCTCCATCACATCCCAAGAGAATTCCCAGAACGTAAGACGGAAGAAGAGCCCGACCTGCAAAAGGCCAGCCCCTAAACCAGCCCACAAAACGCGGCGCACATGCCTATGCGCAAGCTCATCTATTTTATCCTTCTTCTCCTGCAGAATCTTTAGTTCCTCTATTGTGGGGTCATCTTCTGGTAGAAGTGCTAATGGAACTGCCTTTCTAATTTCATCCACTACCTGAAAAGAAAAAAGGAGAACATGAAACTGAATATTTCAATAGTGAGAAAGATTTTAAGAGGGCCGGCTAGAAATGGACTTTCTATTAAGAAATGTCACTCAAATTCAGATCCAGAAACAACCAAGTATGCATTTAGAACTCACACATTCTTTACTTTCTATTAAGCGATTAAATTTGTGATCAAAGAAAGCATAGTTCTTACTCTTTCATGATTTCCTAATTCTCGTTGTCTCATTAAATTAGAAAATAAGTAATTGGACGATGTTATGCAAATAGAGAAAATATAAAGAAAGACCCCTAAACTTGTCCACATAACTTAGTTATGCAAATACTATGTAGTTAATTGATAAAATAAGTGATGGATAAATCTAAAAAGGAACAATAAAATAAGTGAACAAAAATAAATATGATTGAAAAAATGGTGTTATACACGTGTCAGGCGCGTTATAACGCTCCTGAAAATTAATCTAGGATTGTTTCGGGAAGGAGTATAAATTTCACTTCAAATTATAAAGGGGGTAAAGAAATGCCTGTAAAGTTGCAATGCTAAACTAAATTACGTGGAGAAGTTTGGGGGAGATGTTACACATTTTCTCATGCAAATACAGAAAAAGTAATTGAAGCATGACATGTCCAAAATAAGGCATATTTATACTATCAACTAATGAACTGAGAATCTACCAGATTTCGGGCAATATGAGACAATGTCTACATAAGGTGGTTATGGAATATGACCAAACTAACAAGAGTTCGTTCTCCACAATTCTTATCTTATTGCTTATTGAAAGCCTATTCAATAAATTTCAACATGCAACCAGCATATCAACATCACCAATCTCCAATCACCCCCACCACCCCCTGCCAGACTGCCTTAGACCTTTCTTTATGTTTCTCATAAATTTTCCAATCAAAGGCAAGAAATTCACACTTATTGGCTCTGTAAGTATATATTGATCTAAGGAAACTGTGATTCAACTATGAAACACATCAGTTAATACAAGCTCACACCATTGATTGGTACCATTTTCTCGAATTAGTGATTCCAATTCCCTGATATTATTAACACTTACTAAACATTACCAGCTAATTCTTAGGATAAACTAATCAATATACGTCCTTGTTACATTACATATATACCAAAGGCAGACAGAAAAAGCAGAACAAGTGAGCAAAGCTAAAGAAACTATGTCGTTCATCATGCTGGTTCTTGAAATTTTAGCATATGCCACTGATGGTATGCTTTCCCGTTTCCCCCCTTCTATGTTGCCGGTAACAGTTTCCCCTCACAACACCCAAAAGAGAATAATATTCCTTCCCCATCTTACAGGGCAATGAAACCAAACACCAAAGCAATACTCCCAAAGATTTCACCTTTTTCGTGATCTTACTATCCTGATGTTATTACAACTTATGTCTTCATAAATGTTGTGATTTTGCTTTTCTTGAGCCGAGGATCTATCGAAAACAGCCTCTCTACCTGCCAAAGTAGGAGTAAGATCTACGTACACTCTAATTGTTGTTTCCTTAGATATTACACCTAGACAATGTAAAATTTACATACCAATCATCAAACAAACACCTTTTTACACAACCCCAAATCCCCAAAACAATGAAAACACATCCACAGAGATTTAAAAAAAAAACATAAAGAGAAAAAACAAAAATTACCTTATCAGGATGAAGATAAACTTTATCTCTGAATAGCAATATAACACCAGCCTCATCAAGAACTCTAGCAAAACCAACAGCTTCATCATGGGTTTTAGCCACACCCATATTCTGACACGCCTTTAACAGATCCATATACCCAATAACCTCCGTATTCTTCATCCCCAATTTCCACTTCAGCTCCTCAACATTCACCAATCTCATCAACCTCTTAGCTTCCTCATGAGTAATACTATCCCCATTCCCATTCACATTCCCATTCTTGTTTTCCCCACCCACATTTGACCCAGAGCTAAAATAGTACCCACCCATCATTCGGGTCGGGCCACAATAGCACCCGAACTTATAATCCACACCCAAAAACGGCTTCACCCCATAGTTAATCGTCTTTGTCTTTGCAACCGATGTAACTGTCCGTTTCAATAAATTACACGAATTTCTCCACATCTTTGCCAAATTAAAATGAAAAATTTGGGAATAAGAGTTGAAATTGTTGAGAAAGAAGAGTTTTTATAAGAAAAAACGAGAATGGCGGAATGGTTTTGTAACAGTTGAAATGGAGTTTACGAAAGCCATCAAAAGTCCGGCAAAATGAGAGAGAAAGTAGGGTTACGAGCAACGCAATTTGACACGGTCACACGGTCCAATTGATGCGACACATGTTCCTTTACGAAACTTCCTATATAAAACATTGTAGTGTGTGCTCCTTTTTTTAAAAATTTTGGATAAAGTGGGTCTTACAAGAGATTTGATGCTTTAGGACCATGGTCTAAAATT
This sequence comes from Solanum appendiculatum, assembly GCA_018342035.1. Classification (NCBI taxonomy): domain Eukaryota; kingdom Viridiplantae; phylum Streptophyta; class Magnoliopsida; order Solanales; family Solanaceae; genus Solanum; species Solanum appendiculatum. The sequence continues at coordinate 111,735 of JAGDQO010001064.1, read as the reverse complement.
TATTGATTCGCTTAATTTAAATTATTATTTTTTACGCGTAAAATTCTTGTGGTATAGTTTGAGAAGAGAATAAAGAACCGTTAACTATAGTATATCCAATGGAGATTGAGTTAATTTGCAGGTTGCTATATCTCTCAACTTAAGTGAAGCAAGTATAAAGTAGCCAGATGCTTCTTTTAGGATTTAACTACGGGAGAATCAAGAAATTGAAAGACTTTACTGAGACAAAGATGGATTGTCTAGAACATTATCGCTCAACAAAATAAAGTTATTCTAGTTCTAGGAATAATAAGTTTATTTTCCCCAACAGTTCATGTTGATGAAAAGGCTTACGTCTAATCATTTCGAATAAATTTGCATCCTATGTATAAGTATCGCAGTTGTTGGCACAGAATTAGTTAATGCTTTAAAAAAGATTGTTTTCGATAGACTATCACTTAAGAGAAACTTAATTACCATTGTAAAATTTTGTTTTTCTTTCCGATCATTTACTTGTTATATATTTTTTTATATGCCCCCTTAAAATTATGTGTTTTGATTATGATCCTCTTATTTATTATCTTGAATTCATATATTTTTATTTTATGCAATTAATTAGAGTGAAATTTAAATGTAATGAAAGGTAGTCTTGAATTATCACACGTATATGTGTTTAGAATATTTTAAGAGGGTGAGTACATACCATAATTTGTATGTTGTTAAAAGGGAGGAGCCCCCTTTTATTACTTTTAATATTTATTAATAATAATAATAAATAGCGAAATAATTGCTTGATAATGAAGAATCCACTAACAAACATGGCAGGAATAAATTAATGTCATAGACTTGATTTAAGAACTTTTTGTTTCTTATCTTTGAATAAAATTAAATAAAGATTCTTATTATTGGCATACCTTTCTTGATAGTATAAAATTGTTCTGACCAAAGTCCCTTTGGGTGTGTTATTTGTTTAAAGAGCTTATGTTATCATATAAAAGTAGTTAACAGTATAAAAAATTATTTACTTTAGTACATAAATTAAATCCTTTTATTTTAATATTAAATTTGAAATATGGACACAAGTATACGAAAAAGTAGGTATTACAAACAAACAAAGAAAGCCATTTTTTTTCAAACTAAGAGAGAAATTCAACTTGTTTATTATCATTATTTTCAAGGGTGCTTGGCAAGGCATGTCAAATTTGACTTGCACGGCTACCTTTGATATCTTCATTATCCAACTAATGTATGAGTTATGACACGTCCTTTGAGGTGTTATTTTCATATATTTTACGTGTTAGCCCAATCAACTTGTCATGTTGACATGGCTAATCGAGTTAATTGAGCAGATGATTTTTGAAAATTTCAAATTTAAAATATCTTGCATGTTTTTTTCGATTAAGCTTTTTTCTTTTTGAAACGAAATTTACTTTATACGTACCAAAAAGGTAGATATATGTTGTGAGTCTTTATTGACAGGAAAAAAATAAAATTGACATGTGGAGCTTAGTCAGATATACGGAATTAATTAAGACCTTAGGCCCGTAGATATAAGTACAACTGTACTCGATCATTATTATTTCTTCATAATATAGCCATGATTTGTGTGTGTATTCTGGAAAGGAAAAGAAAAACGTAACGTACTATAGACAAATAATTTTAAATTGTTGAAATTGAAAGGAATAGATAGGTGTACATCTGAAACTGAGTTAGATCTACTCTTTTTGCAAGGTATGACAATTTTCTCACCTTTTGGTTTTACAAATTTAAAATTTGATTAGTCTAATTAACTAAACATGCATATACTCTAGATACATAAAAAAAAAAAGACTAACATTAATTAAGGAGCAATGCATGAAAGAACAACAATTTTGTATCTCCGCAGCATCCTTTTTTTTAATAAGGGTGGTGTTCAAGTCAATTTGTTCACATCCGATTATTTCACTTGAATACGTGTCAATTGCCATCTACCACCAACATAGACCAGCATAAGTACTCATCGAAGAGTCCCATACTGGCTGAAAAATGGATGATCTTGGGCAATCCACCCCTCATAAGCTAGCTTATGAGGTTGAATTAGACCCAAAATTCATTTCTTTACATGGTATTCAAGCATAGCTCATCCCAATTATTATTTACCGATGTTGAACTCCGTATTAAATTCTCACGCTCCAAATGTCTAGCCCTTCATTGACCGCTAAATCAGACCTTATCCTTATAGTGCACCTATAACATACCTTCGCATGTTTATGTGCTAAGTATTTATGGTGCACCTTTAACGCCTCTTTACTTCGCAAATAACATGAAATGAATGCAAAAGAATTACATCAACAATTTTCAAGTAGGGATAAGCTTGGGCAAATGCCACTATCCATAAATGCTAAATCAGAATTTATATTTGTCTCTATCAGGAAAAAGGGCTAAAGTGCCTTTTGACTATAAGAAATAAAACAATAAAACGATTTTGCCCTCCGTTTAAATTTGGCCATGAATGTGCCCTTACCACAATGCAAAATCAACTACTGAGGGCTAGTTGCAGCACCTGATGTTCCGTAGCAGGTAGCTCAATAAAAAATACAAAACTCATGTGTTGATTCTTATTGAGGAAAAGAATCACCTACGATGCTTTTAGTTCCACGGATATGATTGATTAAAAGTTTATCCTTGTTTAACCTGACTGCCTCCTCTATTCTCCCACTGTCAGCCCAAATCCGAACTTGTAATCTTTCTTTTTATGATCAATCTGCAGGCACCATCAGGAGCAGATTCATAACGGTTGAGTATCCAAAGTGCATGAGATAGAGACAAGCGCAAAAGTTGTTTTGAAAGTAAAAGCTCAAGGAATATATCATAATCGAAATTTGTATGCCATCCTTAAGAAGGAAAAAAACTGCACCCGAGAAAAGAGAGGTGGATGGGGAAGAAAAATTTATATAAAGAAAAAGGATTAGCCCTGCAGCACATATGACAATTACCTCGGCAGAAAGAATGAAATTTAGACCCATGTTCAGGCGCTCTTCCAGGAAAGCAGCAACACAGCCGTTGGAATCAATCTTTCCTCTAAGACGACACTGCAATGCACACAAAATTACTGATTTTCAAAGAATGCAAAGTCTTCATAAATATTGTTGATTAGTCATCCCAATACAGATCACCTTTAATATAAATGAGCCAACTATAGCATGCACCGAAAACAACATGAGAAAGTCAAAACATAGACTTATAGTACTATCTTGTGATCATCATAATATGCGTAGCAACTAGAATAATGCCTAATCTTATGCGTAAGAATTATCAGCAAAGGTGTCCTCAGTTGCAATTAATGCATAATACACCCAAATGACCAAAGAAATAGTTCAATCGCAAAAACCCCAAAAGATGTGGGTCCGAGCCAATTGGAAATACAACAACTGAAATTCAGAAAACATGTATTTCTTTGTAGTTTGCAACAACCTCTAATTGTGCGTAGTGGCAAAAGACAAACTGAAATGTATAGCAGTTAAACAGTTGCTGAAAGTATTTCTTTACCTAATCCTGCATGAAATGTCAATAAGAAAGTGCTTAATAGCATATGTTATATTTTATAAAAGGGATGATTTCAGGTTATGTGGGGAATGAGGCATTAGAACCCTCCCCACTCAGTTTCTTCTTCCACCAAAAAAAAGAAGCCACCTTACACTTTTTTCAACTGATGAATGAGAGGATATGCAAATGAGAAAACAAGCATGAAAGCATGTTGCATACACAATATGCACACGGATCATCTTTTGCATAACATGGACATGGAAGAGGTGGTAGTCAGAGTCTTTACAGAAGGGATGAGAATATTGATGTCGTTCTGGCATCAAGGTGTCAAAATCAGCAAAAATGATCTCTTGGAGTCTGCATTTAATCAGTTTAAATTTAAAAATAATGTTGCCGGAATCAAACATGCACGCCATTTGAACTAGCACACATGATTGCAGCAGTGCAATACACTCATCAAAACCAGATGACAGATGGATACCTGAGTAAACTACAACTCACAAGTGCAAAGTTTTCCAGTAAAAATTTCTAATAGTTTGTTTACCACAGAAATTACCTGCCGAAGGATGTAATCATAACCAACGCTTGCTGTTACATCCCTAGACATATAGTTGTACATAAAGTCTGATGCTAGAGACACCTGCATGGAAGAAAGTCTTTAAAGCAATTACCAAACCCACTCATCATTAACTCTATCTCTAGAATAGGGAGTGCCTTTGTAAAACCTTGTCAGAAACTTTCTGAACATAGCCCAGTGCAACCATTCCAGTGCTAGCAACTTGCCCTGTAGCAACCTGCAGGCAGAATGAAACATGCACTACTTAACAGAAAAATTGAATCAACCAAGCAAGTTGTAACACACTCACTAACAAAAACCATGAATATTAAATTCTGGTGAAATCAGCAAATAACAACACAGTGAATAAAGGTGCTACTGTTAACCGCTTAAATATGTTTTATAAAGGAAGAGAAGAAACAGTCTCGATTCCGTGAAATTCTGTATCACGAAAATACTAAGACAAGCTACAAAAATATAAAGCAATTTTCTTTCCAGAAAACCTTTCAAATTTAATCTAAAGGAGTTTATAATACAGAGAATAGGGAGATCCCAACAATGGCCTCAACATTTCCAGAGATTTCTTTCAAAGGAGCTTACTAGTTGAACCCTTTAAAAGGAGAACAAAATACCTAATGGTAAAAATTGAAGTCCATCAACTTTTAAGCATGACGACTATGTAAACAAACACATGAAATTAACTAATAGGAATAAAAAGGACAGCAGGGTAAGAAAACGAAATACATCAAGTAGTTTCCTTTTTAAAAGAATAGATCAAATATTTTCCTAACAAGCATGTGTCAATCATTAGACCATGATTATAATCCAGAATACCTGATTGGCACGATCAAAACACATTTATTTACAGAAACAAATCACAAGGAAATAAAATAGACCAGGTAGATTTAAGTTGCTGGCAAATGCCTCTAAAAGAGAAGAAAATGCTACTATGATATCCCCAAATATCTGTCCAATACTAATAAAAAATTGAACTACAAATATATCGAGGCAAACCCGGGATCTGACGGCTGCGGGTGCACTATTACATTAAATGTAAATCTATCAACAGACATAAAGACCAACAATAGCGAGCATATTCAGTTCGTGGTTAATTTCAATTCAATTTAATAGATTTTTTATTTATAAGCAAGTGATCGATGAAACAAAATTAGTCCAATTCATTAAAAAAATTCTCTCTCAATATGGAGGGACTGATGGAGTCTTCTACCCAATGCACCAGCTGGTAATTTGTGCATGCAGGTGCCACAACTAATATATCTCTACTTCTTGGACATAATTACATGCATATTAAATTTCCCAGTGCTGGTGCACCCTCACCCCTAACACATCAGTCTGCCTCTGCACTAACACTCATTAACAACTTCATGTTCTAAATGTTCTTGCATACAATATAAATCTTGTTGTTATCATAATACCTTCAAATTTTAATTATTATGTTTTTTAAAGAGCATGCTACTCTAATAGGAGTATCTAATAACAGGCACTTTACCATCTTATCTGTGTTGTAACGAGCAGCATAGCCAATGCCAGACTTCCGATGCTGACCAGCCCAGAACACTTCACCACCTAGAGACAAATGTGGAGTGACACTCTGCAAAAGATATAAAGGTGTCATAAGGAAATTTTTTATAGAAATACATTGCTTGATCAAGAGGATTGAAATAAATATAATGTATGTGACATATACCCAAAAAATAAGTAAAATGAACTCCAACCACAATCAAAGTAAGCATAACCAAAAAATCATCCTGCTTATATATTAGTGATGAAAACTGCAATATCAAATTGCTTTCAGCTGTTGGTGTGTAACAAGTCCCATGAAAGTTATCAAAATTATCGTTATTTTATGTTTGATTCAAGAGCTCCAGGCCATTGAGTAGATATGCCTTTTTTATTCAATGCTAAAAGTATCAAAATTATGCAGTATTATTCACATGTGATGAACTTCACTCAGTCAAGAAATTGTCTTTACCAAAAATCCAAGATTTATGCATAAGTGGCGCTGGGCGCATCATACGGAGTAAAGAGCAGCACGATCTGTTTGATATTTTTCTTACCACTTTAGTTTTTAGGATCATGAGGATGGTGAGGGACATCTTTAAGATTCCAAATCTAAACTAAGATATCTCGGTTATTTTCAAGTTGGGCATCGAAGGTAGTGTTTGAACTGGCATTAGTCACTAGTTTTTTCTCTTCTTTGCTTTTTCCCAGATAATCTATTTTTTGACACATGACGTGATATCATTTTTATCAAATAGAGATACTACAGGATATTTATCTCTCGCTGACACTACAGTCCCAGTTGCCATCGTGATATTTATTCATACCGTTACTCTAGCCCTGATACATGACTCCTCTAACGCCGTATTCCAATTTTGTGATATTGTGGTGTTCCCTGCTTGAATCAAAATTGACTCTGTTTGAAACTTCAAGATATTTCATGTAACTTGTGGACATAAATGTGCGAGACTTTAAATCAATTTTTCCTGCAAATGACCAGAGAGAAGGCCATTTACTTTTGAAAAATATTAGTGCTTTTAATGATGTCTTTTATTGACTAATTTGCGGAGTTGCAAGTCTTCATTGTTTACCTGGATGTAGCTGGCTCCAAATAATGCACCATTCCCCAATTGAAATTGTGTTCTGTAGTCTTTACCCTAAACAAACAATAAAAGACAAGAATACACAATGTTAGTCTTCCTAAGTCATCTAGGCTACACCGTAGTTTGTGCATAGTATGGGTTGACTGAATCAGAAATAGAATGTCACATGACATTCCAACCGAAAGCATGAATTAAATCCAAAGACTTGCATGCATTGAATTATGTGCATAAGACTAAAGAAAGGTACCTTGTAATCAAAATTAACCATGCCATGCGACATGTGCGGCTCACCCGTTAGCTGATAAGTATATATAAGAATATTAGTTATATGGCTTATTTTTGATATATATTAATTGCTTGCTGACACTATCAAAGGTAAGCAATCAAATACACAGACCTGTGCATTAGCCTTCATTGCAAGATTCTCAGACAACTCACACCTCACTCTTGCATTCACCCTACCGTCTGTCATTACTCTCCCAAAAAGCATCATCTGTCGGGAAACAGTAATTGCTCCGACACTTTAGATAATCATATGGGTTTCAGACACTAGATAGGGATAGTATCAACTACAAACCTTTGGATCTATAAAGTTGGCACCAAACTCATAGTGAGCAGTCGGAATTTTGACTACATCTGTAGACTGAGTAGGAAGTTCCGTGGGCCCCATGAAAACACTAACAGAAGTAGGAAGCAGATTTCTTTCATAATTGAGAAAATATCCCTCTCCCTCCAAGAATGGAGAAAGCATAGTAATAAATCTGATATGTGTCTTTAGAAATGCAAAATCTACCTGTGACTGAGTGAAAATCTCTGATTAAGTCCTCTGGTAAAGTCAAAGCGCATCCCTTCAAAAAGCTCAGGCTTTAAAGACACTGCAAAGATAAGACATGCATTAATTGATACATCCAAGAGGGAGTTGCACAGATGGTAAGCAGCCCTCACTTCCAACTCGAAGGTTGTGAATTCGAGTCACCAAGAGAGCAAAAAGAGTGGGAGCTCCTAGGCAGGCCAGGCACTGGATATGTTTTACTAGACCATGACTTAGAGACATAATATTGATGACAGCAACAACTCTAACATGAACAAAAATAATAACCAACCATTAACAGTGATTACATGCACTAAAACTTCTGCTAGCAGTTAAATACTAATCTAGCTTGCAGTGGATTATGAATCCAAACAGTTTGATCCCACTTCTGTTTTTCCAAACGTTAGCTGATACAGAATCTAGACACTTTAAAACAATAGAAGCTACAAATTTTGCATCAAATCCTATACCGCACACTCATTTAACCCTTCTTTATGTTAGCAATTTAGCACTCCTGCACAAGTGTTGTGAAAAGCGATCGCCTTGTGGCCAATGGCGAGGCAACCCTTCATCGCGTATTAGCTTTGTGGCAAGGTGATCTTCAAAATGAGACGCCATGTCGACAATGGCGAGAAAGGCGTCGCCTTTTACATTTTTTTTTTTTTTTAAAAGGCGACTAATTTAGCGTTTTAAAAGTTAAAAGGTAATTTAGAGTTTTCTTTCCAAATTTGCATAGTTACACTCTTAGACTGCGACTGCGACTCCAACCAGTCAACTTGACTAGACTTCTCCGGCGACCAGCCAGACTTTTCCGGTGACTCCACAGTCCAACCAATACGTACTTCTTTTCTTCTTCAGAATTCTTATTCCTCTGTTTCTATTTCCTTCTTCTTCTTCTTCCGACTTCAGAGTTACTTCTACCTCAATTTTTTCCCACTGTTTTGACTTTGTACTGTTTTATTCTCATTTAAGTCCTAGACTTTTAGTATCTACTATCTATTCTCAGTTTTTGAATTGAAATATTTGCCAATATGTTATTGCTATTGAGACTTTCATTATTTATATATGCAATTAAATATTTTATTTTTTTTATATTAATTGGCACGGCACTTCAAAAAGGTGAGGGCCTTGCCGCTCACCTCGGCAGACCCTTGATGCCTTTCGCCATCCAAAACACCAGCACCCGAACTTCAAATCAAGAAAGTATACATCGTCCGGAGTTGACACTGCCTATCTGATATTATCAATGAGATAAACAAAATAATGTAGCTTTCTAAAAGCTTCAATTGCATTTCCGCCTAACTATACAGTAAACAATCTGCAGCAAGTTGGAACAAAAGATTACAACTACTTCGTCTCAATCCAAAACTAGTTAGGGTCGCTAATATTAATCCTTTAAATACATTTCACTCTATTCACCTCAATTTAATTCCAATACAAATCAAGTCAGATTAAAATAACGGAATGAAAATTAAACACAACGATCAAACAAAAGATGAAGTACAATACTAACTTAAAGCTTCACGGTGGATTTCTTCATAAGGAATAGGACAAGGCAAGTTGAAGTAATCGACTTTCTCCGGTTCGGTCACCGTCGGCTTTGAACCTGCCGGAGAAGCTGTAGTTGCCGGAGGGACGAGAGTGGCCATTGTGTACATAAAGGAAAATGTGAAATGTCCTTTTTTGCGTGAAAGATATAGGGGAGAGAGAGAGAGAGTGTGTGTTCAGTGACAGCGAGGTGTAAAATAAAACCCTAACCCCTAAAATCAGTTCAGCAGAACCCGACCCGTTTTTAATTGGTGGAGTCCGAAGAAAGTAATAAGTATATAATATTATTTTTTATCTTTATTTTTCTTTTATGAGAATAAAGAGGTTGTTTTTTTAATATAATTTAAATAAAGATAACAATAATAAGAAATTTTAAAAACGCTTAGAAAATGTTGATGTAAATGAGAAGATTGATTCATAGAAAAACAAAGTGGATTTGCAAAAAAAATTACATTAAAAACTACCACTAGGATTATAATAATTTATATTTTTGAATATGATATATTTTAATGAGTTATCATGAAGCTATGTAACTAGTAATAATATTGTGTATATGCGCAGATGATAAAATTCAGAAAATTGAAAGATAAAATTAGAAAATTACTTATTTGTATGCATTTTCTTCACTTAAACTTTAGTGATATAATAGTGTGTGGAATTATTTTGAAGTGAAATAATGTGTAAAATTTATTTTAAAAATTAGGAACATGTTAAATGATAATATTCAAATAGAATACTATGTGAAAGTCTTATCCTAATGCCAATGATCCCGCACAAAGATTTAATCTTGAGATCATCATAAAATAATTTTAGTAATTAACATCATTTTATTAATCATCAGTGCAAACATTACAAAACCAGAGCGGTGCAAACCTAACCTGACTGCTCATCTCAGTGCATTCATAACATCGCCTATACTATTCTACAGGAAAAAAAGAGCTCACCACTATTACAACCGCCTAACATACTCAAACAACTTTACATTCTTGCGCACTCTAATGCATATGTGTGTTTTCAATTCATACCATGAATGCACCAATTCCTTGAACCCCTCCACTTTTAACCACCAATTTTCAAACTTAAAGTTTGATCTTTTATGTTCCCAGTCTCCACATTCTAGAGTGACAGGCAGTGATCAACATTGCTTTAGGCATCAGCTTTTATCTAATGTTCTTAAAGCCCTCCTCCCACTCCATAGAGAACAAGAATCTATCGAGTCTGGCCGCACTAGGATGATTGACTCCCCTGAACCATGTGAATTTTCCTCCACTCATGTGAGGATCATGCAGTTCCTTTTTTTCGATCCAACTTGTAAAATCAGTCATTACATTAGTAATTCTATTGCACCCTCTTCTTTCCCCATACTTCTAATTGTGTTGAAATCACCACATGCCACCCAAGGTCCCGCACATAATTCTTTAATTGCATATATCTCTTCCCAGCAATCTAATTTCTCTTCTCTAGTATGTGGAGCATACACCTATGTTAAGTACCTGGTGAAAGAGTTTTGAGTTGAGACAAATTCATAAGTTATGAAATGTTGGCCTATCTCGACTTGAGTCCCCCTCCAGTTCCTACTGTCCCACATGATTAAGATTCCCCCTTTGCTACCTTCTGCCTCCATATACCCACATTTCATCCATCTGCATGACTAAAGCTGTTTGGCTAAGTCTTCTACTCCCGTATGTACCTTTGTTTCTTGCAAGCAATATATGTCTGCCTTCCATTTCTGAAATAAACTTTTGATCAGTACTCTGCTACTCTGTCTATTAAGCCCCCTCACATTCCAAGTGATTAATTTGACTTTCATTTATAAGTCAAAGATAAATTTTTCCCCCTTCCTGACCCCTTCTACCACTTCATTCAAGTTTGATTTCAGATTTCTTAACTCATTCTTGCCAATCCCTCTACTTTTTGGGGTTGTAGTTGTCTTCTCTTGGCCTTTTTTTTTTTTTTTTAATATCCAAAGCATCTTTCCTTTCATCAATTCTCATAAAAAGAGCTAGTGTTTCTTTCTCGAAACCTACAAAAGCTACCCCGTAGATGTTACTCAACTCTAAGATATGGGAGTTAACCCAATTTGAAGCTTCTGTTTCCACTACCTCTTGGGTGCTGGGTGATTGAATATTCAGTATTATTCACAGGCTCTATGTCGATTATGGGTTGGATTTGTAAATCCCTTTCAGCTTCTTGTGATTTACAAGCCCTTATATCATCAAGTCTCTCTTCAATGGATAATTTATTTCCGACCTCTAGAGTTAGGTCAACTACTGCCTCTGTTTGCATGTTTGAATTTTCCATTCTGATCTCCTCCTCTAGCGTGCTAGAGGTGTTGAGTTGTTGTATTCTGATTTCCCGAATGTCAAATCATAAGCTTTCAATTTTAGATTGCTTAAGTCTTTAATATACTACTAAAAAAACAGTGAATACCGACCTAAAAATTACTGACTTCAAATGGAAGATGGTAATTTTCGATCTCTAGAGGTCGATATTGTTAAAAAGAAAAAAAAAACTTCAGAAAACTGATTACAAGGAGTCGGTTTTTATGCAAGAAAAAGCGGAAAAACCAAATACCGACCTCTGGAGGTCAGAATTTTTCCTGGAAAAAATGAATTACAATAAAAACCGACCTCCTGATGTCGGTATTAAATAAATGAATAACAATATTTTATTTTTTATCAATTAAATATAAAAATAAAATTGAGAAATAGTTTGAATAAATTTTATTTAAATCGTCTTACGGAGGACGATTTTGTGTAAAATAAAAAATAAAAAAAATTATAATACCGATTTCTGGAAGTCGGTAAAATTAAATAGTAAGTAATTAAATTAATTTTCATTAAAATATTTATATAGTGACTTTCAGAAGTTAATACCTTTATTTTTATTTATTATTTTTATTAAAACTGACCTAAAGTGATCAGTAATACTTAGCAAATTAATAATAAAATATAATCTTATTTGAATTTAAAATGTAGAAAATTATTAAATTAATATTTTCATTTAACTTTAAATAAATCGTCCTTCGGATGACGATTTTATATAAATTAAAAAATAGACTAATATAAAATACCGACTTCCTAAAGTCAGTATTATTTAATTTAACGTGATTACTTTTTATTTATCTTAAAATTTAATGTGATACTGACCTCATGAGGTCGGTATTTTTTATTTAATTTAATTACTTTTAATAAAAGCGACATTTGGAGGTCGGTTTTTTTAAAATATTTCTATTAATCACAATTTTGCTATTGTGCATAACACTAAATTTTCATTTACACCTACAATTAATTATTTTAAAAAGTGTAACAACTTTGTATACTTTTATCTAAAAAAAAGTTAGAATTCGTGGAATAGACAAAGAAGCATCAATAATCCATATTTAGAATATGAAATTACGTTGATATTAATTATGAGATAATTATATATTTCTAGAGTAATGTACAAATTCTAAACATATAATCCATCAGAGTATGAAATGCGAGATGATACTCGTAGAAATGTCATAACAAATTAAATTTTATATTTATAATGAATTGTTTAATTATTTGTACGTATAACCTTCAATGTCTTATCTCGTTTTATGAAATAGACAATAGAACATCGTAATGTACTATACAAAGCAAGTTTTATCAAGATTTTTACGTTCGATCTTGAATGGATGTCAAGTGTAGTGATCATATCATAGGCAATGAAAGGTAAATGATAATTCATCGGAATATGAAATACGTTGATTTTATACTCGTTGAATAGTGTAACAAACCAAGTCTCTCTCACACACTATATATATAAGTCCTAACATCATCATTATGCCTTTTTAGGCATTGGAAAAGGGCTCAAATTTCTGTATATTTACTGATGTGCACCAGTAGATTTATTGTAAAAAGGTGGGAAAAAAGGGACAAATGAGCCTTTTAAAAAGTACAACAATGAAATTCATTACCAACAAAAAGACACAGGGAGAATTGAAGGGGAAAAAAATCATGAAGCGCATAATTTTCAAAGCAAATGGTACAAACAGTCAAAGCAAAGTTCAAAGGAAAATTAGAAAGTAAATTACCAAATTGCCCTTATCTAGGAAGCAAGCATGTTAACGAGCTTCCTAGACACTTCTATATATTAGTAATATATATCGAATTGTACCAAAGTTTGTACGCCCGACCTTAAAATGGATCTCTCGTATAGTGATGTTGTAGGCAAACGGTAAAATAATAATCAACTGAAAATGTATGAAATATTCTAATTGTAGGAGATTATATATACCCATCGAGTAGATTAACAAATCAAGTCCTATATATTAATGATTCAGATATGAAATACATTATCAATTAAAGGAATACCGATGATCAATTCAAGGAGATTTATATATTAAATTTGATATTGATAAACCTGTGTTGATCGATAAAATTAAATTGGTAATATATATATATATGTGTGTGTGTAATTAATAAATCAACCTCAAAATGTCAGTTTATATTAAAATAAATTAATAAATATCGACTATATTTAAATTATTATTTTATTTAAATAATATCAACTTCACGATGTCAGTATTTATTAAATATTTTTAAATATAGTTAATTATTTTTAAAAGATACCGACATCCCGTGGTCGGTAAATTAATAATTATTTTCCCTCTTCTCTCAAAACCCTAATTCACCTCTCTCACTCCTAAATCCTACTACCTCTCTCACCACCTAGCCTTCTCCACCCACGCCACTCCATCTCCGACGGGCGCCGCACCAGCAGACGTCGGCGGCAGCGCAGATGGCGGCAGCAACACCAGACGCGCACGGCAGCAGGTATGTTTCATTTTTTTTTTCGGTTTTCATTATTCTTCTAAGTTTTTCAAATTGATTTCCTTTTTTTGGGTAGTTAATGGGTTCTTGAAGGACCCACTGAGTTATGAAATTGAATCTTGATGAGTCTAAAAGAAGTGAATAGTTCAAGCTTGCAATTACGACACAACCGACACTACAAAAAGTAAGGTTCATAAACTGGGCAGATTAGTCATAAGAATTAGAGTTATTTTGATCAATGCAGTCCTAGATTCTTTGCCAACATATGTATTGTCTTTATTTCCCATTCCCGGTGAGGTGGTGAAAATCTTAGACAAGTTTAGGAGGGATTTCTTATGGCAAGGAAGCAAGATTGAGAAAAGTTTCAACCTGGTGAAATGGAACACAGTTCAGCAAAGCAAGAGTTTTGGAGGTATAGGAGTGAGAAAGCTAAAGCTTCATAGTAAGAGTTTACTTATCAAATGGCTATGGAGATTTACTCAAGAAAATCAGTCCTTGTGGAGGGAGATTATCCTTCACAAGTATGGTATGGAGGGGCAGTGGTGCACTAATAAAGTGACTAATACATATGGGGTTGGGGTTTGGAAATCTATCAGGAATCTATGGATGACTCTCAAGCTTAACACTAAAGTTAGAGTTGGTAGGGGAGACAAGGTACTTTTTTGGGAAGAGGACTGGAGTGGTCATGGCACACTTCAATCCCTTTTCCCTGGACTGTTTTCAATAAGCTTGAACACTGGACGCAGTATACAAGAAATGTGGTCACCTCAAGGGTGGAACCTGACTTTCAGAAGACCCCTAAATGATTGGGAAATACCATGGGTAGTAGATTTTCTAAAACTAATAGGGAACTTCCCGGGCACTAATACAGACTCAGACAAACTCATTTGGAGGCACCACAATGATGGAATTTTCACTGTTAACAGGGTATACAAAAGGGGACTGAGTGTAGCTGCAGGCAGGTCAACTGGACCTTGGAATACTATATGGAAGAGTGTGGCTCCTAATAAAGTGAAATGCTTCACTTGGCTAGTAGCTAGGAAAGCATGCTTGAATCATGAGGCATTGCAAAAAAGGGGGTCCATCATAGCATCTAGATGCCTCCTCTGCAAGGAGGCACTAGAAACCAACAAACACCTTTTCATGCATTGCAAAGTAACAACACAAGTTTGGGCTATGTTCACTTCCATTACTGGAATCAACTGGATCATGCCTGAACATACTGTAGACTTGCTTAGCTATTGGATCAGAAGAGGAGGAAGCAAAAGCCAAAAAAGATGGTGGAGGACAGTCCCAGCGTGCATCTGGTGGACCATTTGGAAGGAGAGGAACCAAAGGATCTTTGAAGGAAAAGAATCCTTTATTTTGAAGATTAAGTGGAAAGTTATTACTTCACTAGGTTTTTGGTGTAAAGAACATAGTATAGAAGAGGAAATCCAATTAGTGGATTTTATAGGCTCCTTGTAAGTATCTCTCTTTTCTTTTTTTGTAACTTTTTGGAGGTGGCCAGCATAGCCTTAATGCTGAAGAATACAATTTACCAATTTCAAAAAATAATTACACTTAAGTAAGTGTCGGAAATTTGAAGTTAGTGAAAAGATCATTTCTTTTGAGGTTTAAGTGAACTAGGATTACTAACTTTAGCAAGTATAACTACACAGAGATTTAAAAATAGAAAAATACTATATATTTTTTTATGACAAGGGAAACCCGCAGCCACTACCCTTTGGGTGTGCACAGGGTAAAACTCCCGCTCCTATGCAATAGCTCGCAAACCACATAGGAGAGGTAGCCCGCACTAGGCAAGCCCGGTACGACGAGCTCGACCCAGAAGGCAAACCCCTTTGCTTTCACTGGCAAGGGATTTCGAACTTGAGACCTCCAACATGCAAAAACATAGTATAGAACCATTTATGTATGATCAATTTTAGGTACTTACTGTTCCTAAAATTGTCTGAGTCATTCTTGAATGTTATAATGATTGAAATCTCTCTATAATGGCCACTGAAGAAATTTTAAATTGTTTCTTTTCGTGCTAGGCAACTGAGGAAGCTCGACATCTAAAAAAGTTGTTACAAGACTATACTGCTTCTTTCATCAAAGTAGGAGATAAGGTTTGGTGTTTTTAAATTTCTAAAGTTCAAGTATAATTGTTATTTATAATGTGTTTGTGTCCATCTAGTATTGATACTTAGCTTTAATTTTGTGATAATTTGTTTGTGTCCATCGAGTGTTGACACTTAGTTTTAAATTAGGTGATAATGTGTTTGTTAAGCATAAGTACCAACACTAGTTGATCCTGTTGATGACAAAATTGATTTTCTTGCAAGATCGATTTGTGTCCATCTAGTGTTGACACTTAGCTTAAAATTAGGTGATAATGTGTTTGTAAAGCATAAGTATCAACACTAGTTGATCCTATTGATGACAAAATTGATTTTCTTTCAAGATCGATTTGTGTCCATCTAGTGTTGACACTTGAGCGTTAATTTAGGAATAATGTGTTTGTTAAGCATAAGTACCAACACTAGTTAGAGTTAATGTTGTTTAGTTGTTGAAATAAGTTCAAATAAAGTTTAATTAACCCCTAGCTAGTTTGACTCATTATTTAAACTAATGTGGTTTAGTTGGTGGATTTAGTTGTTGGAATTAAGTCAAAACTAGTTAGAGTTAATGTTGTTTATTTGTTGAAATAAGTTCAAATAAATAATGTGGTTTAGTTGGTGGAATTAATTCAAAACTAGTTAGAGTTAATATTGTTTAGTTGTTGAAATAAGTTCAAATAATGTTTAATTAACTCCTAGCTAATTTGACTCATTATTTGAAATAATGTGGTTTAGTTGGTGGATTTAGTTGTTGGAAATTAGTCAAAACTAGTTAAAGTTAATGTTGTTTAGTTGTTGAAATATGTTCAAATAAATAAGGTGGCTTAGTTGGTGGAATTAATTCCAAACTAGTTAGAGTTAATATTGTTTAGTTGTTGAAATAAGTTCAAATAAAGTTTAACTAACCCCTAGCTAGTTTGAATCATTATTTGAAATAATGTGGTTTAGTTGGTGGATTTAGTTGTTGAAATTAAGTCAAAACTAGTTAGAGTTAATGTTGTTTAGTTGTTGAAATATATTCAAATAAATAAGGTGGTTTAGTTGGTGGAATTAATTCAAAACTAGTTAGAGTTAATGTTGTTTAGTTGTTGAAATAAGTTCGAATAAAGTTTAATTAACCCCTAGCTAGTTTGACTCATTATTTAAAATAATGTGGTTTAATTGGTGGATTTAGTTGTTGGAATTAAGTCAGAACTAGTTAGAGTTAGTGTTGTTTAGTTGTTGAAATAAGTTCAAATAAATAAGGTTGTTTAGTTGGTGAAATTAATTCAAAACTAGATAGAGCTAATATTGTTTAGTTGTTGAAATAAGTTCAAATAAAGTTTAACTAACCCCTAGCTAGTTTGACTCAATATTTAAAATAATGTGGTTTAGTAGGTGGATTTAGTTGTTGGAATTAAGTCAAAACTAGTTAGAGTTAATGTTGTTTAGTTGTTGAAATAAGTTCAAATAAAGTTTAATTAACCCCTAGCTAGTTTGGCTCATTATTTGAAATAATGTGGTTTAGTTGGTGGATTTAGTTGTTAGAATTAAGTCAAAACTAGTTAGAGTTAATGTTGTTTAGTTGTTGAAATAAGTTCAAATAAATAAGGTTGTTTAGTTGTTGGGTTTAGTTGATGGAATTAATTCAAAACTAGTTAGAGTTAATGTTGTTTAGTTGTTGAAATAAGTTCAAATAAATAATGTGGTTTAGTTGGTGGGTTTTGTTGGTGGAATTAATTCAAAACTAGTTAGAGTTAATATTGTTTAGTTGTTGAAATAAGTTCAAATAAAGTTTAATTAACCCCTAGCTAGTTTTACTTACTATTTAAAATCAACAAATCGACAATCTTTGGCGACAGAGTGCAGATGAACCAGTTAGAGGTTCAATCTACGACTTAATAGAAAAGGCCTATCAGAAGAAGTCTTGGTATTGTGGTTCATCATCCTCAAGCTTCGATGGTGTGGATAGAGAGACAGTGTCTGCAATGGAGGATAAGATATCTTTGCTCAAAGCCGAGCTTGCTGTTGTAGCCGATATAGACAAGAAAAGAGAAGAAAGAGCGAGGAAGAGAGATGAGAGGTAGAGAACAAGAGATGTGTCGCTTCAGGCCCAACTAACTTCTCTTTTTGATTCAGGAAAAGTTATTCCTCGATGTCCCAGCAGTGATGGATCTGATTAGGAGGATGATGAGAATAATAAGTCTGATAAGGAGAGTGAGTGTGATGAGAAGTAGTTGTATCTATTTGACATTTTAGACTTCGCGTGCATAGTTTGTATATTTTTGAAATTGTTTGATCGTATATTAGTTTATTTTGAATTTGATGATGTTTATTTTGAATTAGATGAAGTTTATTTTGAAGTTTAATGTAAAAGTTGAAAAATATTGTGTTGGCAACTCTTTGGATTGTTTTGGTAGAAATATGCAGGTGGGCAATTAAAATTGCAGCAATTTGCTGCCAGTTTTGTAGCAGAAAATCAACTTTCGGAGGTCATAATCTCAAAAATAAAAAAAATAAAAAATAAACAATACCGACCTCTTGAGGTCGGAATATAAAAAATAAACAATATCGACCTCTTGAGGTTGGAATATATAAAATAAACAAAATGAAAAATAAAGTTAAATTGTTACTTAATATAAAAATGTGTCATTCTTTTTGGGACGGACTAAAAAAGAAAGTCATATAAATTGGGACAGAGGGAGTAATTTATACTAGTCCTTTTGTCTCCTTTGGAGCTTTTTTCTTGGTAAATTAGAGTATAATATCGTCCAAGAGTTTTTAGAATTTTTGTGTGGTGCAAGAGCTCGTGCTAAGCACACATTGGAGTATGAATTTGAGAGAGAGAAGAGATGCGGTTGTGTTTTGGAACTGAACTAGGGTTCTTTATTGTTTTGTTTCTACCGCTGCTGCGTTTTGGGCGTGAATAGAGAAGAAGAGCGCGTGTATTGTCTTGTGCGTGGAAAAGAAAGAGAGAAAGAGGGAGGGGCGCATGGTGGTTTGGGGAATTTAGGGTGTGAGCCGGGTCGGTCATAGTTTTGGGGCAAATTTGGCTGAATATTTGTACATGGATAATGGTCCATAACATGAGTGAGGGACTAGATCCCTTGGAGTCTTTTTATCAAAATATAGTAAAATAGAATTAGAGTATTATTTAAATGACAAATAATTTTGATTTAAATTAGAGTGTTATTTGAATCGAAATTAGACAAGGTCCCTTCGAGTGTTATAAATTCTATATAAAAAAACAAAAAAATGTAAAATAATAATAAACGTCAAAATAGATACAATATTTATTTAAATGACAAACAATATTATTACATTGATCCAAATGTTAGATTTGATGCATCTAATCTGGTTTTCCACAATGCATCATATTTATGCATATTTTTATAGCTATATTTTTAGATTTTTAGTTCTTTTTGCTGATTCCCCGCACCCGTGTCCGTATCTAGATCCGTATCCCCGAATCTTAAAAATTAGATCATGAAAGATTTGACATGCGGATCCACACCCGTGTCAGACTCCCGCACCTGAGTCCGAGCAACTTAGAAAGGAACCATATACCTGAGTATGGCAGTCTACTGCACAACATTCACTACATCATCTTCCTGAACATTCTTATCCCGACCATTCTTTTGGATTTGAGAAGATTTGGTTGGAGAGTGAGGGTGAGACATGATAAAGTCAGACAATTTTCAATTTCACACAAAAAGGGTTTGAGCAACAGAACGTTTGGAGGAACCGAAAGGTAAGGAGTTTGGGTGAGCTAAGGATTGCATTTGATTTTGGGGTTTTGAGGAAATAAGTTAAAGAAGAAGGAACAATCAGGATAAGTGCATATATAAGGGTTAATGCAAAGTGCTGCATCGAGCAACCAAGATGACGATTGAATCTTAGATGACACAACGACATTACAGAGAAACGGGAAAAGTCAAAAATCCTACATGGCACTCCAGAGGCAGTTTCAAACTTTCATAAGTAAGTGATGCTAACCCGTGAAGAGGAACCAGTTCCCTCTTCTGAACTTTTGAACTCTGCCTTGCACGTACCTGGCCAACTTCCATCCTTGATTTTTTCCCTTCTTACCGTGCGTGTATACCTGTAAAGGTATGGAACTGAGTTAGACTTAGATTAAGAAACACCCATTCAGATACCTGCTGTCTAATCATAGCCAGAAAGAAAGTGCTCTTTAGAGATGGAGAAGGAACAAGTTCATTTTTGGTCAACCCAAACTTCAGCAATTCCGTTCAACCTGGTCCCTGCTTAACCCCTGAAAACATGTTAGCTATCTGTTCTTCTGTCTTGCAGACCCTTATGCATATTGGCCCTTTTCCCAACATTGTCCCTTAGAAAATGCTGTCTCATGTCAACAGACCTCAACTGATCGGTGAATATCCAAGAGAGTGATCCATTTTTTAGGTGCTCTTCATATCTGTTAGGTGTCCAACGTAATCTGAATCTGCATAGCTATCCAGGTCAATGTTGTCACCCGAATCCAGAGGAGAAAAGAGATTGTTGAGAGAGTGAGATATCTTTTGCTTCTAGTCAGACAGCTGCACTGTGAACTGATCATGATTTGGACCAGGTCCCCCCCTAAGATTCTTCATGAGATTGATTCTCTTTCTGCTTCAGCCTTGACCTGATCAATTCCTTTTACCTCATTAATAACATCTCTTTGAATTAGTAGTAAATCTACAAGTTTTGCTTCATTCAAATTTTCAACACCAATTATACATTC
Source organism: Solanum appendiculatum (assembly GCA_018342035.1). Taxonomy (NCBI): domain Eukaryota; kingdom Viridiplantae; phylum Streptophyta; class Magnoliopsida; order Solanales; family Solanaceae; genus Solanum; species Solanum appendiculatum. The sequence goes on along the minus strand of JAGDQO010001064.1, from coordinate 91,068 downwards.
TTATCTTCCACCACCCATAGTAATTCCGTTGAATCTTGGTGGCCTGGTAGTCGACTTTCCTTCTTCGAGGTTTAGTGAACAACCATTTGAGCAGGATCCCTCTTAGGTGTTAACCTTTTAGGAGGAACCTAGCTATGATCTCAATAGTCAATTGTTGGCTCATATGAATCCCACCAAGAGTGAAGGGATCAGGTCCTTGACTCAGAACTACGAAAAATAGAAATCAAACAACAACGAAATAGGAAGTAAAGAACATACGATGTTTACGTGAAGACCTTCTTGCTCTAGAAAGAAAAAACCACGACCTACCCTCGTAGGATTTCACCACCAACTTCACTAAAACGGGCAAGGTTTCAGATCACAACCTCTTGCAATTTAGGAATTAAACTCTTAATCCCTTTCCCCTTGTAATAACTCTATCACAAGACAACTAAGCAATAACTTTATTGCCTTCATAAGCTTCTCAAAAGAGGAGTAGGTTTACAATGTTAGCACAAGATACAAGACCTAACAACAAGGAACTAAAAGACAACTTTGGTTGATAAGAGCATGTTGCTTGCTGTAGAGGTCTTCCCTTTTATGAAAGCTGAGACAACTTATACCTTTGAAATAACTGCAAAATTTTAATTTCAATAAAAAATAATTGTAAATTTTTCAAATTGCAAAAACTAGGTTTTGCTTCTAGGTCACTTCTCTTATATTATATGAGAGAAGTCAAAACCTTAGTTGCTTTCCATTGGTTGAGGAAAGAAAGGACACTGCATTCTTGCTGCCGCACTGCCCTGCCAACCTGCCGTATTGTGCAGAGATGGTATGCTTAACAGTTGTGCTGTCTGGCTTTGCGAAAGAGCATGAGAGGTACAAGATCCCTTTATCAGGTTTGTCAATCATCGAAATCAGAGCAAAAGACAAAGACTCAACAACCTAGAACTTAAGATGACATTGGTTGTAAGAACATGTTCTTTGATTGTTGAAGCTGTCTTGTTGGAGCACCTTGATGGCTTTGCAAAGAAAATATAAATATTTTAATTTTTGCAAAACTCAAGTTTTCTTCTCTTGGTATGTTAAATATGTATAGAGGATGAGAGAAATGAGAACTTTGATCATTTGACAAGAGAGGGGCACCACAACAGTTTTTCTGCAGTGCTGCATTTTTGCTACAGTGACAACAATTTTACAGTTTTGGACAACTATGAGAGTTAACACGTAGTCTCGTACAGATTGTCCTGGTGCGTACTTGGTCCCTCATTAGGTCCCCTATGAAATAAGATCCCTCTGAGGTACAATTCCCCTTGAATGGGCATTTCAATCATTTAGCAGATCGGTCTGGTGCGCGTATCTGGTCCCTAATATGATTTCTTGGTGTGTTTGTCAAATCATCAAAACAAAGCATAGTACCGCAGTAACTATGTATCATCAATTTTCCTCTTTTTAATAATGACAAACACATGAAGCAAGTTCCTGAGAAATGGATCAGGTTCTTTAAGTAGCATATTTGGTCCTTCAACAGGTTTGTCAAATCATCAGAACAAGGCATAGTACTATAACATAAGTAGTTAATCAACTACATGCTCAGTCAATTCCCATGTTTGTTGGCACGTGTGTTAGGTGCATGTTTAAGATCTTGTGTTATATGTATATGTGTACGTCTGTTCCTCTATTGTCAATAGGGCCTGAACATTCTGTTTGAGGCTATTTGAAGAGTTGTTTAGCACAATTGTCCAGAAGTTGAACTCTCTAAAGTAACCTATCATTTATTTTGTTTCTCACTATTCATTTGGTCTGTAACTAGATGAGCAATGCCTGTACTGGGCACGAGTCCAACATTTTGGGTATGGTGGTTTCTCATGTATAGCACAAGCCCTATATTTATTTGTATGTATGAGTAAAATTGTGTTGGAAGCAGATTTAAAAGTTGTAGAAACTCATCCATTGGATAGTGATAGAATATTGTTTAAACTGTTAATATAAATATACACATTTGTAAACTGTTACTAATATATATACCTACAGTAGTTATAATATTACACTCATATATATGCATATCATTAACATATTTACTGAAGGTGGTATTTGCAAAAGGCAAATGTGACGCTGTGGTTGACAAAATACCGTGGATGTTTTGTGATAAAATTGGCGAAGTGTTTAAGTGGTGGATGTAGAGAGCGTAGCAGCAACATAGCTTTTCATTGTGATTTTTCGGCTATTATGTGTCTACTGTGAAGTTTGTCTATAGAAGAGTTATTTTAATGTGTATGACCTTCTATCTAATTTAAATAGACATTGTTTTCCCTTGTCTTACAGGTTAGCTGTACCACATTTCTTTTGTTGCCGTGCAATGGGTAGTTTTTCCAACAATATCCAACGTTTTACCCTTGGAGAAAGAGTGGAAGCTAATGTATTTAATTGCAAGATGGGTTTTATCGAATCTGACTTATCGATCGACGCTAGTGCACTACTCTATCAGTGTTTTAAAGATGCTGAAAAAGTGTATAAAGTATTGTGTCTGATCAAGTCTCCATATGTGACAAAGCCACTTGGACTTAGGAAATATGGAGGAGATGAAGGAATGGTCATTGTAGAAAAAATACTTCCCTTTAGCGTTTGGTTGGATGACACAGAAAAACTTGGCATGTGGAAGATTTTTGGACATGATCAAACTTACCTCGGACTGGGAAAAGCTTTTCAAACAAAATTTCGGTAAGTTTATAACATTTATCTTTCTTGATTTAACTTTTTAAAGATATTTGTTTATTATTTTATTTTGAATTTTTTTTAGGCAAATAATGCTGGGACTAGAGGCCATTCACAAACTCTCTTTTCGCCATGGAAATTTGATGTATGGGGTTTTCATAGGAAAGGATGGGAATATTCAATTAAGCAACTTTTTGACCTTTTCAAGTATATTTTGAATATTTGAATTTAAGAATTTATTAATAATTTTTTAGTAATTATTTACGTTGAAACTTGCAGTTGATGATCAAAGTCTTAAACAAGACTTCGAAGATTTTGTAAGCTTAGTTGAAACAGCCATTTCAAAACATCCAGTGCCAAAACAAGCAACTGAAGCGGCAGGCGTAAATATTCAACAGTGTGAACTTGATCAATTAAAAAGTTTGTTAAAGGAGTTTACACCATTCAAGTAAGTGACAATATCAGGTTATACAATTTCAATTATTTTGTTTCGTTAATCATTTTATTAATTTTTTAAATTATTTTTAGTGATTCTCATGCATCTATAATGTATGGAGCAACCATACTTTGGGGGAGTTCCCAAAAAAAGCATTTTTTTAGTAGGCTGAATGATGTACTTCAACGAACTGGTTGTGCTCGTTGCCTTTTCCTGCCTCCAACTAGTTTCTGGTGGGAAGACATTCTACCCACGAATTCTTTGCAAGAAACGTTAGACTATTTGGTGGAAGAAACGGGGATTCGAAATCCTTGGTATTATGTGCCGGCTGGTATAGTGGTGCTGATTAGGAATTACTGTGTTCACAGCACTCCTGTAGTTGATCCTTTTAACGAAATTGAAATGACATTCCCTGGGATTGCGGGAAAAATTTATAATAGCTTGGTCAGAGGATCATATTGGAATGAAACTTTAACATGGCAGTTCCTACCGGCCAATCATCAAGAAAAACAACTATTCATGAAAGATCATCTTGGAAATATTAAACAATTGAGCTTTCCAATGATAAAGACGTAAGACTTTTCTTTTTGTTTAATTTATAATATATTCATTGAACATTTGTTCTTATATTTTTTTAATTTTTTTTTTAGTGTCAGGGAATATATAATGGAAGAAAGATCTATTTGGTAAGTTAATATTTAAACTTTGTCCTAATTTATCAATTAAACTTAAATTGCTTGTGTTTTGACATTATGTTTTATTATTTGTCTACAGGAGGAAGGATTGATGAGTCTACGATGCACTTTTAGCTTTTTTTTGAACTTCTTTTTTGAAATTCCTGTGATGAAAGTTGTAAAAACATCTATGATTTAGCTTTTTTGAACTTCTTTTTTGAAATTCTTATGATGAAAGCTGTAAAACATTGATGAACTTTTAACTTTCAAACAAAAACATTTTACACTTGTCTTGGGTAAATTTATGGATAGAGAGACCACAAAACTACAAGGTAGAGATAATCTGATTCTCACATTATGTACTGAATATAACAGCCTCTTGTTGCGATTTTTGGCTGATCAAAAACCTCCATTCGCTTGGTTCTCCTCACCATCATTTTGAGTTATATGACAACGTCTGTCATATAACTGATCAGTGAGATCACTTATAGGATAGCAAGGCAAATAACAGTTTTTGCCATAGTTATTGAGGAGTAATAACTGTTATATCATCGTGGAAATGGGGCGTCATCCCCTTTTCTATCTTTTGTATGTCTCTTATCTCATCTTCCTCTTTTTAGGAGAGGGCTGCTCACACCAACCTCTTACCTATTCCTTACAACTACATCAACCAAATAAACAGGATATTTACTATAACTTGTATAAATCAAGGAACTGGTTTACCAAAACAGGGATGAACTATGCAAAATTAGTAGAAGTAGCAAACCCAATTCAGTACTTGCCAGCTTTACCATTCTCATACTTGGATCGAGGACTGTAGTGGCTGCTGAGTATAGCTAACTAAAGCAAGCCTACATGCTTCTTTATCTGCCGCGTGGATTCTAACTGTGGCAGGTTTTTACTGAGGTTATAGTTTCGCGGCGATAAAGGCTTTGAATAGTTGCATTCCATCTCCCCAATTATGATCTCTCCTAAGAATGTGTGCTGAAATGTAAACGTGGCGAGTAACGGCACACGGTTAGTTTACGAGCTTGTTTGGATGGTTTATAAATATACTAATTAGCACGGCCCAACATGGTAAGTTTCATGAAAATTGTTGCATCATATAATGAAGTGTCTGAAAGAAATGGTCATAGTAGCCAAAATACAATATCAAACGTGAATATGTATTTGCATGTGATTTCATTGAAATCATGTATCTTAAGAATCCATTAGAAAGAAAATACAGCAACTCCAGTAAAGCTTACATAGATATAGTTAGTAATAGTAGTATCACATAGCAATGAGCCTTAATACATAAGCACAAGTAGGACACCACCCGGTTCAAGCTTAGATACTTACAACGAAAGATTTAGATTCTAAAAGGGAAAGTTGTGGGGTGTTACAATATCTCCCCCTTGGGATCATTCGTCCTCGAATGATGGATGAATTGAGTATGGAAGGGAAAAAAGTTGCTCTTACTATCTTTTTGACTTTTGAACTTGTCTACTAATATAGGCGGAACTGATTCATACTGAGACTTTTGAAACTGGACTAGAGCACGCTTGGCACAAATACTCAAATAAGATTTCAAGACTACAGGTCATGGCATGAACTTTCTAAGAATCTCAATTGGAGCATAAACTCTCTCCCATCTATCATTACTCAACTATTACTATCAACATCACCAACACAACTGAAAAAGGATCACTGAAAAAGCTTAGAGCGAAAGATCATAAGCACGATTCATTCGAGAAATGTGACATAAGAATATGCATGACATAAAATTATGTTGCTTTCCATTGAGAGTGAATCATGAATTTGCAAGACTAAGCATACTATGAGACACATGTGCTTATAAGAATAGGTTCATATCATGAGGCTGATATCCATAACTTTATGGAGTAAAATTGAGATCAATGGGCTAAAGTTTTTGCCCCTCATTCTGGAAACTGAGCATGTATGTGAATCTCTCTGAAGTGTATGCGCATAAGTCATGAACACAACTTGGATATAAGAAACATCAACAAGACGACTGAACTTTAAGGAATACGCTAGAGTATGAATGGATTGATATATCTCTAAAACTCTTTCTGAACACATCACTATCTGCTTCTCCACACTTGACTTGGTTTCTCATTTTATCATCTCCCCCTTAGGTCTGAAGCTGACACTTTAACGCCATGGATATATTTTAACATCTCTAAAACTGGTCTACATTCGCTTTTCTTACTCAGAAGATGCAAATCTTATGACTACTGAACTCTCTATAAACAGGTACTAAGACTCCTTCTAAGTTGTTTCTCTTAACTTCTTCCTGCTTCTATAGAAGTCTTTCTATAATCGCTAACCGCATTGGCTTATAAATTCGCTTAATCTAACTCTTAATAGTCTGACTTCTCCTTCTTGGCTCACTAATACCATCCTTCTAAGTTCATATCTACCTAACTGGAGGAGACTTGAACTACATATAAGAGGCTCATCATTAGCTATATATGATCTCTCTGACCAACTCTTAAGGGTAGTCAATAATGCTTATATCAGCCTATTCCACATTGCCAGCTCAAGTATACTATCTAGGCACACATGAAAATCATAAACTTAATTGGAACCTAGTCTGACCACATACGATCTCGGGTACACCTCTTAATGCTCTTGATACTCTAATGGCTTAGCCGCACTTTATTGTTCTCATCTAAAAGTCAAAATCCCACAAATGTACCACTTACATTCATTGCAACTAACATCTTAATTCTTCACCTACTCTATGTCAAATCTACCAGATCAAATCTCAAAACTAATATCATCACCCTTTTGTTGCCATTCTTTTTATTAGGACACTCATCTCAAATTCAATAAACACGGATATCAATATAATTGCTCACTTACTATTCTAATTTACAACTACTAGATAAACTTAGGAAGCACTCACTCACTAAGACCTCATGACAAGTAGCCGATCTTTATCTCTCAATCTACATACTTACAGTTTACCGTCACATTCTATTTCTTCTATCATGAAATCTACTCCAACTCATCACTTCTTAGTCTACCCATAAGGAAAAACTCTTCATTAATAACTTACTAGGTACATGGCTACAACTTACATACTCTACTCAATAACTATCCTCATCCCTTAGATTACTACACTTCTAAATATATATATACTGCTAACTATGGGCACTTCTACTATTACTGCTCATAACGCCATAACTCATACTATCTCTCTGGGTGAAAATACTACCCAAGCTCTAAAACATACTTTCTCGTAAAGGTCTCAACTAAAACAAGGTTTAGAGAAGACAGTCTGGGAGTACATCTCGCTTTTAGCTCGAACGCACAATTCATAAGAATAAGAGTGCATTCTTTCAACTTCAAACACTTAAGCTCACTCACGAGCTTCTCTCAAGCCCCTCTGCAGTCTTATGACTTTCTCTAGACTTTTGCTGGGAGCAACTCATTGATAAGGATCTGCGACTTGCTTTTCAACCACCTTGAGTATGAGAGGTAGTCGAATGGATTTGAGAAACGCACGAGTATGGAAAAGTTCCTTATGACAATGTTCTAGTGCATGATTTAGAGTATGAAAGAAGAGAAACTTTTCTTAAATGTCTGTAGTCCCTCATTTATAGAAGTGGGGCCCTCACAGCTATAAATAAGATCCTACCGACACGGCTTCATAGACACCCTAGGATACTTGAACTCTGTGCTCTGATACCAAGTTTTTCACGACCCAAGCCTACATCCTGGACGTGGCTGGCACTCGAGAACCATTGCTGGTCCCCAAACGAACCCTCATCCAGGCTGACTACAAGCGGAAGACTAACTCAAGCATCAATCTTAAAGAAAAAAAATTTAATACAACTTACTGAATCTCAAAACTATGTAAATATACTGTATGGAACATACATTTTTAGGTAAAACATATGTAACTGAAAACTCTCTAAAATTATCTATCTATGAAGCCTCTACTATACAAAGATGAGTGTCGGGACAAGACCCACGACTACTCAAAATGCTACTAATACTAAAGACTCATAAACATGGAGTCCTCCGAAAGCAAGGAGACCCCACTCAAAAGCTGACGAGCGGATGAAGTGATCTCAACGAAACTCCTGTTGAGGATCCTACGTACCTGTATATGTGTCATAAAAGATGCAGGTCGAATGACATCAGTACATTGAATGTACGAGTATGTAATAAAACTGAATAACAAAATAACTGAACTGAAACTCTGACAGTAACTCAAATAAAATATAATATAACTCATGATGGAAAAATCATTTAAACTCTTACCGAAAGAATGCAATAATAGCATTTACTAAACTGACCAGGCTGAAATAAATACTCAACTCAACTCAATGTAAAGCATGATTAGAGATAAAATCATTCAAAGCTACACTCAACTCAATGTAAAGCATGATTAGAGATAAAGTCATTTAACGAATCATAAATAAAAGATATAACTTAAGGATGTATCTAAAAATACAATAAATTACTCTTTACTCTTATTTGAGAGTTTTTCTAATCGACAACCATCGCTATGAGCCACGTGATGATACATCGTCTCGCCCACACTGCCAAAATTGTCCTATATTGTGCCGGGATATAGAACACCTCAATTAAGTGGATCCACTAAGCTCTACCCGAAGGCATAAGGAAATCATCTAAAAAGTATGAATCATTTACCCATGTTGGCAAGACATGGTTTATGAAGAGTTTGAGTTGTCTGAACTCATCCCCATATCGGTGCTCAATACTACTCCCAATAATATATACTCATACTAAAATTTTTAAAAACATACTTATTCTCGATTTGAGGCAATTGCTCAAACCTGCTCTAGAGTATCTCAGTACTCAATAAAACTCATCTAGAAAACAAAGTTTCTCTTCTCAATTTCTTTAAAAAGTGAACTCTTTGGGAATTACATAGTTCTCTATACTATTTCTCAGAGACTTTTCTTTAAAACTTTTACTCAAGACTTCTATAAAATTCTTACTCAAAGCTTCTTTAAAACTATTGGTCAAAACTCATCTTTGCTTCTTCAAAGATTCTCAGACTTTACAATTCAAACAGGGTCCATGTTGAAATATAGACATGAACAAATCAATTCAAGGATCTCAATAACAATATGGACAACTCAATACTAATGTTTCATTAACTCAGAACTCATAGATACTACTCATCTCAAGGATACTCAAATAATAGGGTTCATGATGAATTATAGGCATGAACAATTCAACTCAATATTTGCAATAAACAATGTACGATAATTCAGTGATTAGAAATAGGAATTTAATAATCAGCAACTCAAGAATTTAGAACTCAATATCAACTTATCTCAAGAATACTAAAATCTAAGGATATAACCCTAGATTACTATTTTACTGATTTTGAAAGTAGATGTAGGGCGTGAGGACAAACTAGTCCAACATTATGATAGCCTTACATACTGGAACGATGATTATTTAAGCGGAACTCGAAGGTCTCAATGGAAGCTCTTGAAACCCTAGCTTTTCTCCTCTTCAATCTTGCTCTGAATCTTCTAAGTGTTAAAGAACGATCTAATATGTTTTAACACTATTTAGACTCTTAATTAGGTGAAAAAACGTCGTGGGTTAGGCTTAGAAGGGGTGGGAAAAGACTAAACTACCCCTCTTTAAAAGTTGATAAAAACTGTCCACGGCTCCATCTACGGTTCGTGGTTTGATCTATGGACCGTAGATCTCATCCGTGGAATGGATATTGAATTTTTTAGCTCAAAACTTCATCCTACGAGTCCAATCTATGACTCGCTTAAGTTTCTACGGACCGTAGATTCAATCCGTAGACCAAATACTAAATTTTAGGCTCAAAAGTCCATTTACGGGTCCAATCTACGGCCCATAGAAGTTCCTACGGCCCGTAGAATGTATCCGTAGAAATGAGGCCCCAAAAAATGATTCTCTGAAATTTTTCGACGACTTGACAGTATAGGTTATAGTTCCATTTACGACCCGTACATTGGACCTGTAGTTCACATACTCAGAAAACTCTGGTATGACAATCTTTGGTAAAATGGCCACAACATTTTACTCCAAGCTCGTATGGAGGCAAACTTGGTGGCGTTGGAAAGAGGATTCATAGAACTTCAATTTGATAGGTCATGGGCCACCTAATTCTTTATGAGCTGTGAGATAAAGTCGTTTGAAGTTGACCTATGTAAAATCTTTTCTCAAAACTTTATCGGTAAGGAAGATTTCAACTCAACTTTGTGCTAGGGGTTTCTTGTGACCCTAAACAACTTCCAATACACCTCCCACTCATAGAAATGAACCTTAACACATAAGCACAAGTAGGACACCACCCAGTTCAAGCTTAGATACTTACAACGAAAGATTTAATTCTTAAAGGGAAAGTTGTGGGGTGTTACAGTCCCAACCTCTAGCTACTTTATTAATGCAATCTCTACACTTATGTTCTTTTACTCTAGTCTCTAGAATACCAGCTAGAGTAATCTTATTTTTTGTGAAATAGGTCTGCATCTCCCACTGTTTGAAGGGCATGTTGATACCCCTCACATTCCAAAAAAGCCAATTCATTATAAAGGAGTTTTCCTTCCATCTGGAGGCTTACCCATCCTACTCACATGTACATCCCCCTGTGAAAGTGGTGAAAACACATTGGTAATTCTTATATCTCCCATTTGTTGCGTTCCTAGCTGAAGGGTCCCCTTCTGTACCAGAGCTGCATATGATATGCTACTGCATCCATGGTCCTGGATTGAACTAATCACCCTCTCAGGCATATTCCTCCACTCAAGTGGTTGTTATGGTGGCTACTTTCTTTTTTCTCAGCATGCATTGTCTCTTCCATGGCTATATGAGGATTAACAGTGTTTGGAGCACTAATAGTAGGTTGTTGTTTGTTCTGTTGCATCTCTACTGGTTTGGATATCCATTTCTTGGTCCCTTCTTTCTTGTCACGCCTTCCTTGAGCCTGATTTTCCTTATTTTCTCCTAGTTTGCATTCATGACCAAACCTCGTGCATTTTTTGCAAAATAGAGGTTTCCAATCGTGCAAGACCTGTTGGACTCCGAGCTTTCTAGTAGGATCAACAATTTCCACTTCTGTGGGCATCGTCTGAGTTACGTTGATCTCCACGAGTACCCTAGCATATGAAATTCTCGATTGCGTAGTAGTACAAACATCAGCAAATAGAGGTTTACCTAGCCGACTGGTAATCTTACTGAGCGTCTCTGGTCCCCAATAGTTAAGGGGAAGGTTTGGTAACCTTATCCACAGGGGAATAGTGGTGGGAAGCTCCTAGCCAAAGTCAAATTCTGGGGTCCTAATTTGAAGGATAAGTGGTCTGCTGTTAAACGTATAAGGGCTGGAAAATAAGACCTCATCCCTCTCTTGTATGCTTTGGAATTTGACTATGTAGTATCCCTCTTCATGGTAGTATAACTGTGGGTCTGCTACGAAGTTCTAGTAGCGAGCAACATAATTGCGCATATATGAGAAAGTAGGGGCATCCCCAAACGTATACACCACAAGAGCATTGGTCTATTCCTTGGTTTGTTTTTTAACCTTAGGTGTTTCAAGCACTACGACTAGTCTCCCATCTATAATCTTCGGAGGGTAAAAAACAAGGGGCATACCAGTGGTAGCAGTTCGATCCATGGTGAGGAGACTTGTCCAAACGACCTTCTCTTGAGTTTCCTTATCATCAACTGGCCTCAGTTGTCAAGCCAACCCAGTAATTGCATCCAACGCTGATTGTTGCCGAATCCCTGGTGGTAGTATCGGCGATTGTGCAGTTTGCTCCTCTTCTGGACATGGATCCTTCCCCATTTGGCTGGTAGAGCCACCTTCTTTGCTCACTATCCCTCCAAAACAATCACCCAGGGAATTGCAGCGATTTTATATGAAAATTGCGTTTGTATATATATATATATATATGTTCTTTACGTTATGCTAGAGTGGTCGCGAGATTGGGAGAGAAAGGCGAACGAGAAAGGACATGGAGTGGAGAGAAGTGAATTGTATATGTATATCGGTTAGATAATTGTATATATGTAACTACTATGTATATGTATCAATGATTGTGTTTGTATATCTGCATAAAATTTGAATTCTTATACAATTGAATCGAGTTAAAACATTTGTATTTGTATATCAAATATCTCTCTCGCTTTACACAAAAACAAATTATGCACTGTATTTTGTATAATTTGTATTTGTATAAAGCGAGAGAGAGAGAGAGAAAGGCAAAAGAGAACTGGCAGGAGACGATTTGTATGTGTATAATTATAAGTGTACAGGACGGATATGTACATATTTGTATTTGTAAATACAGTCTCTCTCGCTTTATACAAACACAAACACAATTTATACATTTGTGTTTGTATAAAGTCAAAGAGACGAGGGAGAGTGGCGAACGAGATTCCAGAGAGAGGGGAGAGAGGCAAATGGCAAGAGAGTTTGTTGCGAATTGAAATTAAATAGAACTGTGATTATAACATTTATTTTGAATTAATAATTTGCTATAATGCATAATTTTCATATTTAATTCCTCTCAATGCTTATTTAATGCTTTTTTGTAAGCCAAAATACTCTTATTTATCTATAAGTATTTTGCTCATCATAAGTTTAGAATTTTTTATCTTTTGAAATTATACTTTTTTTTTTGGCTCGATATAAATTTTATGGGAGTTTAGTGATGCAACGGAAGTTACATAGTATCTTCCAGAATTTGCTATAATATTAATTACTATTACTTATTATAAGACTCTAGAAGTAGGCAACACTTGGTCAACATGGCTACTTCTTTATAAGGGCTATTTTGGGTATTCAATAATTATAATGCTTTATAAATATTGTACCAAATTACTTTAGAAGCATTCGTATCTATTTCTGCCCAATAAAACCAATTTGTTTGGGTTTAATTACCTATTTTTACTATTTACTACTTATTATAAGACACTAGAAGCAGGCAACACTTGGTCAACATGCCTGCTTCTTTATAAGGGCTATTTTGGGTATTCAATAATTATAATGCTTAATAAATATTGTACCAAATTGCTTTAGAAGCATACGTATCTATTTCTGCCCAATAAAACCAATTTATTTGGGTTTAATTATCTATTCATCCAGCAAAAGCATGCAACATTTTTGTACCGTGGGTCCTCATTGCCACTTAATTGACATACCTTGGTTGTCTTTTCCATTTAAAACCTTAAAATAGCACTCTCCAAGTTTTAATTTGTCTAATTTTAACTTCATAAAATTTTAAAAAATAACAAAGTTAAAAATAAAAATGTATCATTTTTTTAATTTTGAAAAATTAAAATGAAAGAGTTAAAAAAATAATATTTAATTTTATATTTTGTGTGACCTCAAAATCATGTGAAAAGTTGAGTTAAAAATTACGTGATTTTTTTTATAAATCATGATAATTAAATAATTAAAATATTTAAATTTTAAAACACATAAAGAATTCAATTGTCTCTCAAAATTATATTGGTGTTACATAAATTAGGACATAAGAAATAACATATATTGTTTGAAAGTGACATAAAAATATGATAAATTACAATAATTAACAATTTGAAATATTTGAAAGATAAATAAAAATTTGATTAACTCTTGAAATACTATTTGTGCCACGTAAATTGAGACATAAGAAGTAATTATTTGAAAATTATGTAAAAATACTATAAGTGGGTGTTTGGAAGGGCTTTTAAGTTGGTCAAACTAACTTTTAAGTCAGTTTTTGACTTGTTAGAGTGTTTGACAATTATAAGAATAACTTAAAATAAGTTAAAAGTTAAAAGTAAGTCAATCCAAATGGGATCTAAATCACTATAATTAACACCTTCGGCTGCTCACCGGTTGCCTCCAAAAGCTTGAAGATTTTATAATTTTTTTAGAAGTAGTTTACAAGAAATGCTTTAGATATTAAAATAATCTTTTAGTATTTCATAAGATCAAAGATATTCTATTCCGAGAAGTTTTCAAAATTAAATCAGAAATTTTCAAATTTAAGTTTAAAACCAATCAATCTTTCTGAAGATTTTGCTGAAAAAATTGAAACTTCTGGTGATCATAAAGAAGAGATTTTTTCTGAAATTAATTAATTAAAAGGTTATTTTAAAAAAAACAAATATGCTGATAAGCCTCGGATGCAGACGTATTATTATCCGAGACCAACTCCTCAAGATGTTCTTATTGAAGAAAGAGATTGGAATCAGACACACACTTCATATAGTGGTTCTGAAATTTATGAATGGAATTTGAATGCGTTAACAGATAGACAGTTAACTATCTTGGTTCATCGTATGTTGATGTATGCAACTATTTGCAGGACTGTTCAAAACACAGATAGAAATATATGTGATGAATATTTTAGATGCTTTAACATTAAATGTTAAAACTCATGGTTATAATTATGCGCCAGACTCCGAATTATTATGCTTGTCGTATAGAATTTATTATCGTTTATTATCTACTTTGAATCCTGAATTTTTGACGTTATTTCATCAAGAAGTTCCTGGCCATATAATGCCTTCGTCTTTGGATCCCTTTTAATTTCTTATCCCAAAAGTTATTATAAAAGACCCGGTATAAGCACGGAATTTGTTCTTGAGTGAACCCTTATTCCGGAGTTCATTTATGAATCCATCGTATAGAAAACTCGATAAAGAAATAAATTTGATTGATATTTTCTAAGGAGCAGATATGATCTGCATGATACAGATCTGATAATTTTGGGATACCCTTATCCATTCTTTGTATAACTTCATAAATGGTTTAGGCAATATTTTAACTGTAGGTCAGTGGTATGACCATCATCGCAAAAACCAATTTGGAATGTCTTGTTCAAATATCTTTGAACATATTTTTACAAACCAAGTATGCTTGTGTTTATCATTATTGTAATATAACACCTTATCAAAGGCTTGGACATAGTCTCAATAAGTAAAAATCATTTTTGCTTTGTTGAGGCTTATCTGCCTTTTTTTCATGGTGGATATCCCCCATTCTTCAATGGTTATCACATGCTTAATAATTATTTTTGAAAAATTATAAGCATTTTCATTCGAGTTATATCCCGAAAAGTGCTGAAAATCTGCACTACATGTTTATTTGAGAATGGTCTCATAATAAGATCAGGTTTTGTATGACTCACCCGGATAGTATAATCCTAATTAATCAAATACCTCTGGAATATCTTCCAGGGTTCTTCTTTTCTCTTAATTTCAGAGTTTTCAACAAGAAATATCAACTCTTGTTTAATTACCTTTTCATACGACTTGATATCATCATTGTCTTCTTGAGCAATTGAAGCAAATGTATCTCTTTGCTTAGATTTTCCTAGATATGCTCGTAATTGAGCATTTAAAGGATCATCTTCTGGAATATCTTCCAGACGTACTGATGAGGATGGTTGAGAAATCTTCTCATTCACCAGACTTTTCTTCCCCATTTGTATAACTGGAGAATTATGTGACGACGATCCATATGAGGATGCCTGAGAGTATGACCTTGATGGGGGAAACGATCCTCCTCTACTTCTTCCTCGTCCTCTGTAATTAGAGGAATCCATCCTGCATACATAACAATTTTTAATCTAATAAGTATTCATAAATTGTTAAATCTCTTTCAAAATCGTCGGCTATTTCCAATTCATTATCTGACTCATAAGTCGGTCGACCTTCCATCATATTCTGATAGATGATCCATTCTAGAATTTCTAGCATAATATCCTGATTAAAAGAAAGACTAAGAAAAATAGTCATTAAAACTTCGTCACCTAACCATCTTTTAAACCAAGACATTATTGAATATATTCCCTGGATAAGAAATCTCATAAGGAGTTTTCACTTCCTTTCTTATAAATAATCTCAAAATCAAAGGGTGTCAGCTGTGCTTGCCACCTAGCAAACATTAATTTTGAAGCATCATGCTTAAAACCTTTACTAAACATAAACTTAACAGCTTGAGCATTAGTTTTTATCAAGAACTTTTGATTGTATAAATTGTTGCTTCCAATTGCACACGCAAGTGTACGTGGTCGCAAAAGTAATAAGTGGCTCTTTAAGAACCGGAATATTGAACTCACAGAGACTTGTCAATTAACTATTTACTAAGTTATACTAGTCTAATTATTAATTTATGAGTGTCAAAAGAAATAAAAGAATGTAAAAATTAAATACTAAGATTAACTTACAGTGATTTGGACAATTCCAGGGCTGCGACATGCATAGGGTTTCATGTATCGCATCTCATGTAATGAATTAACTAAGGTTATCAAATTACTGATTTACAGGGTTGGTTTTATGATCATGATCTCTCGACCTCTAATCGCCTACTCCAACTAGCTGTCTAACTACATCGTTGAGCGGGGATAGGCAGTCCTAATTGGCGAGCATTTATATTTCATCCTATTTCGTAACCAAACGAGGTGTTCGTCCGGGCGTCACTCCTAAACACGAATCTAAACAAAGTTAGAACAAGCTCTTTGCATTCTTTGGTCTATCTACCTCTTTATTTCTCGAGTCCAAGAATAGACAATAGATTTATTTCTATGGTGATCAAGCATGAAATACTAAAACAAGAATACAAAAGTAATTTAAACGATAACCAACATTAATTCAAAACAATCGATGTTCAGCAATTACCCATGGCCGCAGCCTCAGAACCAGGGTCTTTAGCTACTAATACCTAAGAAAAAGAAGAAGAAAAGAACCCTAAAAAGTATTGACAATTTTTCCTTACAAAGTGTCTTCCTTCAAAAGTCTCCTCCCCCTAAATAATTATTTCTATGGACTATTTATAGATGTAGAAAACCCTGAATAAAATAACTGAGTCCAAAACAAATTAGGAACCCAAAACCAAAACGGAATTGGATTCCTACGTAAAAATGTGCCGCCTCACACTTTCCATATATAATTTAATCCATTAAGCTGCCTGCTTGATTTTCCTTCTTCAATCTTTCATAATTAATTCATTTTAGCTCCAAACTTCTTCAACTTTGTACCAATTTAATCCTACAAATAAAATACACTATTTAGCACAATCCATAAAATTCATGCTTAAAAAGGACAAATATAAATAATAAATACGAGGCAATTAATGATAAGAAAATATATTTTTGGCCTCAGATCATAAATCATCCTGAAATTTCAAAACACACTTAACAGTCGTAAGCATTTCATGTGCCACAATAGCATATTTTTTCTAGGCTTCAGTCCATTTCCCAGAATGAAATCTGATCAAATATTCAGTATTGTCATGGGGATTAACTTATTTTAAAATTCCTCCATAACCAATATCAGACGCATCAGTCTCAATAATCTTTTGCCACGAAGGATTGGCAAGAGTTAAACACGGTAAATCATTAATCTTTTGTTTAACAAATTTTACCAACTTAGTATGACTATTAGTCCAAGGTTCTATATAACCTTTCTTCAACCTGTCAAATAAAGAAGCTAAATCTCTAGACAAATTTTTGTAAAAAGGAGAAATATAATTTAAACTCCCCAAAAATCTTTGTAATTGAGTTATATCAGAAATAATATCAGGAAATTTAGATGCAAAATCTATCGATCTTTGAATAGGCGTTATCTTACCCTGACAGATAAGATGACCCAAAAATCTTACCTCTGTTTGAAATAAACTCATTTTTGATTTTGATATTACCAAATCATTTTGAACTACAACCTTTTTAAATATATCTAAATGCTTAATATGCATTTCAAAGGTTTTAGAATATACAAGAATGTCATCAATATAAACAATAATAAAATCTATATAAGGATTAAAAATATCATTCATAATTTTCTGAAATTCAGAAGGCGCATTTTTCAATCCAAATGGCATTACATTCCATTCATATTGTCCAAAAGGAACATTAAAAGCAGTCCTATATGAATGCTCTTTGAAAATCTGAATTTACCAGTATCCTGACTTTAAATCAAATTTTGAAAAAATATATTAGCATCATATAAACGAGATAACAAATCTCTTTTATTAGGGATATGGTATCTAATCCACTTTAAATATTTTTTAAGAGGTTTATAATTGATCACCAATCTGGGAACACCTCTTTCTTTTTCAGCTGCGTTATTAACATAAAAAGTTGTACAAGATCATGGAGATTTAGAAGGTTTTATCAAACCTTTCTACAACAAATTATCAATTTCTTTCTTGCAAAATTCCACTAATTCTGCATTCATCTGACAAGGTCTAGATTTAGTAGAAATATTTTCCTCCACAAAATCTTCTTCATAAGGAAGAGTAACTATATGCTTTTTTCTATCCCAAAAAGACTCGGGTGATCAACACAAATATTAGCAAAAAGCTGTTCAGAAATTAATTTAATTTTTTCTTGAACTTTTACAGATTTTAAAGTTTAAAAAATATTCATCATTCAAATTGCAAAGTATCTACATGCTTTTGCTTCATATCAATTAAAGCACTGATTTCTTTAGAAATTGGATCAGTAATGAAAGTATAACTTATTTTCTTATTAGCAGTTCCTGAAGATAATCCTTTAGCATCAATATGAGTAAAAGGATATATAACATTTATAAACGGAGTTCCAAGTATAATTGGAGGATATAATTGATTTTTAACCAAAAAGAAGAAATGCGGAATGCAAACCTTATTTTGGAAAATACTCACATTTGACAATTTATACTTTATATCTAAAGCATGTCCAGATGCAGATTTAACTGTATGAGTAGTTTTTTGAAAATATTTCGAAGGAACTAATCCTTTTTGAATGCAACTAACATCTGCACCACTATCAATCATAGCAATATCAGTTATCGAAAAACTATTATCAATTAAAATGGTACATTTAACATACCACTTATGAGCAGTAATAACTTGCATCATACCAAGAAAAGAATTATAACTTGAAATACTATTCGTGCCACGTAAATTGAGACATAAGAAGTAATTATTTGAAAATTATGTAAAAATACTATAAGTGGGTGTTTGGATGGGCTTTTAAGTTGGTCAAACTAACTTTTAAGTCAGTTTTTGACTTGTTAGAGTGTTTGGCAATTATAAGAATAACTTAAAATAAGTTAAAAGTTAAAAGTAAGTCAATCCAAACGGGATCTAAATCACTATAATTAACAACTTAAAAACTTTAAAAATCATATAAAAATTTAGATAATTCTTCAAATTTCAACTGTGTCACATAAATTAAAATCGAGGGAGTAATACATATTGGGCCCGTGCTGACACGGGTTCCCTTATCTAGTTTAGAAATTGAAGTTATATTTTTTAGTACTTAAATTCTTTATCCTTTTTAGAGAAAAGAAATTGATAACTAATATGGAAAAATGGAATATATAAATATGTGGATTCGTGTATTGTATTTTTTTTTTTTTGGGTATGTTTTATATCTTCCTAAGACAACTCATAGGATATTATAATACGAATATATAATTTTTTTTTTGATATATTTTATATCTTCCTAACATATAAGACAACTCATAGGATATTATAATACGAATATATAAATAATTTATGTAGTTAAAAGTTATTTATTATTTTAAAATAAAATTATATATATTATAATATAAAAATGTAAAGATCAACGAAGACATTTGCGGGAATGACCCGAAAAAGACATACGGCCCACTTTACCCCCAACATTTTCAAACAAAGGAGAAATACTCTCTACCTTCTAGTCTTTTTTCTGACCGACCAGTCAACAGTGTTCGAGCACTGAAACCACCTCCGACGACCCCGTTGCCGGTAAACTCCCCTTCCTCCGCCTCTTCACGGCCGTATTCTTCCTCACAGCTTTATGTATTTACATACATATAAATACAACTATTTGTATCTATGCCAGGATGATTATTATGTGTTTGATAAAATAACATACTACTTTTTTGAATCAAGAACTGTTTCTTAATTCTTGCTTTATTTCATATTTTCATGTTTCAACATTTTGGGGCTTCACACCATAAGGGGTTTCAGTTTTTTAAGTTAGTAGTAGTAGATACAGAGTACTGTTAATGGAAAAAGAAAGACAAAAAGAAAAAAGAGCACCACTTCACGTAGAGGCGGAGCTAGAAGTTTGAGTTTATGGGTTTTGGATTCTAGAAAATGTAGTTTACTGGATTCTATTTCTTGATAAGTTATTTATATATATTGAGTGGATTTTTGAATACAAATATAGGGTTTGAGCGGTAGCTGCTTCACACCTAGGATTACTTTGTGTGTGTATAGCCAGTAGCTGATGTTACTAAGCTTCGACTTACTTACCTACTTGAAAGCTGATGCGAGTACGTGTTTTGAGGAAGTGTTATATATGATATGATTTTAGTAAAGAGACATTGATGAGCAAGTAGATGTGCATATGAGTAGAAGATTCATAAGTGTTCAATTCTAACATGTTTACACTCCTTAATTGATTCTTTTTGTTTAATAGTATAACAGCTTTATTACTTAATTCTTTCTGATAATTCTGGATTTGCTAGGATTTAGAAATTAGATTTTTTGTTGGAAACAAAACTTTGTTTGTCTTACCCTTGTTTGATTTTCCCTAATTAAGAGAAAGATTTATATGCTATTAATGATTCCTTCCCTCTTTTTCTTCCTTGGATGATCATTTTCTTTACAACATAAGCAGCATTGTCCTCTTCATTTGAGAAGCGGGAGTTCTGGATTTTTGATAGTGCTACTCGAGTCGGGTTTCCTGCTCTTCTTGTTGTTAATCTGCTTCTGACCGGTTAGTGTCCTATCGACGTAATTCAAATTTCTATGTGGTAGTTCTCTGTAGTTTTCAATTTTGCATTAGTTAGGTAGTTGGAAAGCTCAAATGTCTTGTGCATTCTGTGGAAAGCACATAGGTACGTTTCTCTAAACTTCGTATGTGTTGAATGCTCTAACTCCTTAATCTTATGGCGAGAGGCGAGGCGAGGCAGGGTCGCCTATCACTCTCTAGTTTTTCTCTTCTCTGTTTCCCAATTCTACTCTTCTTCTCCTTCCATTTTCTTTACTTGTGTTTGAGGTTTGAAATCCTTAATCTGATTGTATTTCCTCTTCTGTTTAAAGTTAGGCATGTTGATATTCTTCTCTGTTCATATTATGTGTCCACTGTGAAGTTTGTCAACCTAGAATGCATGCTTATAGGATCTAACTTTGGCTAACACAAAAATGTTGTTTTCTTTTGAAATCTGTATATCTACGTTTGACACTGTCTCTGCGTTCAGTATGTCTTCTACGGGGTTATCTGTACACACAGATATCATACCCATATGATTTAACTTTTTCTTTCTACTATATTGAAGCATGAGCAGGAGTAGTTGGTATCAACATGTGTGCTTAGAATCATTAATTAATTTGTCGGTGGTATTTTAGTCTGTGGTGTTTGGTTCTAAATTTGTTTGATTGGTCCAAATAATATATTCATGTGCATTGCTTTGTTAATTTTTGACTATGCTGACTCTTTTCCCTTGGACACACATCTATATGTATGTATATATAAATATATATTATAAGTGAGTCCATTTCTCATTATGATTTTTGGTTGTGCTGGCAACGTTTTCTATTTTTAACTTGCCCATTTCTCCTATTTAATTTCAAAGAAGTGTTGCGTCTAATATTTAGTTGAGAATCTCTGTAATCAGTATGAAAAATCTTATATATGAACCCTTTGGGGAGGCCCAGTGGTTTGGGCTTGGGACTTCCATGTTGGAGGTCTTAAGTTCGAAACCCCTTGCCAGTGAAAGCAAGGGGTTTGCCTTCTGGCCTAGTGCGGGTTACCTCTCCTATGTGGTTTGCGAGTTATTGCATAAGAGCGGGGGTTTTACCCTGTGCGCACCCAATTGGTAGCGGCTGCGGGTTTCCCTTGTCATAAAAAAAATAAAAAAAATCTTATATATGGTAGAATTATGTTTGAAATTTGTTTGTTCTATGTTTTTTTTGAAATTGGTGAGTTTGTATTCTTTAGCATTGAGGATGTGCTAGCCATCATAAAATAAATTTCAAATTCTTTATCAGATCTATAATTTGTTCAGTATCCTCTATACATAATTGTTTACACCAAAGACGTAAAGATACAATACAATTCCATTTGACTGTGTGAATGGAATTGGACCTATCTTTAAAACATCTGGCATTTCTCTCCCTTCATACTGCCCACCATATACATGATCAGTCTCCACCGTTTCCACCATTTCTTCTGGCTCTTACTTCCCCCTTCTTATCCAACAGCTAAGAAGGTTTGCGGTATGCTCAGGCATGGTCCAACTCTTCCCTGTGATGTCGAGAAACAAATTCCATAGCTGAGCAGTGTACTTGCAATGCAAAAAAAGATGTTTGTATGTCTCCACAATCTCCATACATAGAAAACACCTAGGAACAAGTCATCTTCCCTTCCTCTGTAGCACTTCTTGAGTTAGGCAGGTCCTTTTCATAACCAACTAGGTGAAGCACTTTACTTTGGTAGGTATGTTGCTTTTCCAGAAGTATTTCCACATGCGTTGGCCATTTACATTAGTCGCCGCCAGAAGACCCCTTGTGTAAGCACTCTTTATAGAGAAAATCCCATTTCTATTGTAAATCTAGATAACTCTATCAGCCTCTGTATTACTGATGGGCACTTGCCCAATTTTGCCCAGTAATAGGGCTACCCTCTCTATCTCCCGATCATTTAAAGTCTCATAAAATGGATGTCCCATCCTTGCGTTGACCAAGACTCCTGTATTGTCACCTTTGGATTTACACGTTTAAGAAATAGGTCAGGGAATGCCTCTTTTAGAGGGGTTTGTTCAATCCACCATTGCCTACCTTGAGCCAGATGTTGGCTTCCATTGATTGCCACAAATTTCTAATTGTACTCCACACTCCCACTCCATATGTATCAGATACCATTTCTGCGCACCATGGGCTAGTTTCACCATACTTTGTCACAATGACTTCTTTCCATATAGCCCCATCCTCGGTGATGTATCTCCATAACCATTTCAACATAAGAGTCTCATTCTGCAACCTTAGGTTCTTGATTTCTAGCCCCCTTCCCTATTGCTAAGAAACATTGTCTTCCATTTTACCAAAAACCCTTCCCCTCCTTATTCCCTTGCCACAAAACTTCCTCCTAATTCTATCTAGTTTTTTCACCACCTTTGCTGGGATTGGATAAAGTGACATCACATAAGTGAACAGTGAGTCAAGAACATAATGTATCAGAATCAACCAACCTCCAACAGATAGATATTTCACCTTCAACTTACCTAACTCAATTTTCTCTAAAATCCCACCCTAGATTTCCAATGCTGTGTTTATAGCCCAGGGGCATACCAAGATTAGTAGTTAGCAGTTGCTCTATTCTGCATCCTAGTATGTTACTCCCTCTAATTTATCCTAATTTATGTGACATAAAATTTGAGAAAAAAATGAATACTTTTGAAATTTGTGGTCTAAAATGCTCTTTGATCATTTGTGTTGCTATAATCATCTTATTAAGGGTAAAATAGACATTCTAAAGTTAAATTATTTTTAATCATGGAAGATGACGTTCTTTCTTGGACGAACTAAAAAGGAATGTGCGGTTTTGCTTTTTGATGAAATTAATTTTCCGGTTCATCATTAGTTTCTTGTGCAAAATGTGTACTAATGTTAACATAGTGCTTTTTTTCTCAGAGCTTCGTTTTTTTAGATTAAGATCTTTTGAAATTAAATTGTGGTTATCATTCTTTTTCGATGTTGCTGCAGTAAGTAAATCTTGAAATATAAAAGTATTCATTTATAATATTTGGAAATTTGTGTTTAATTATGTATAAAATGCTTATATTATGTGCTTAAATGAAAGACAAATTGATAATATAAACTCTGCATAGTGACAATCCATAAGAATTTTGTGAACAAATTGATGTGCTGACATTTGATGCTTTTAGCTATGAATAATTACTAGTTCTTAAGCAACGATGGTGTATTTTAATAGTTTTTCTACTGTGTTAGATAGGAAAGCAATCTAGTTGAGAAAGAAAGCAAAATAATGCAAAGTGCTGCTAAATGAGAGCTTTGAGGCAAGCCCGACAGACCGTCGGACCTGTGACGGGCCGTCAGGTGTAGTAGTCACACTTGCACATAAAATTCCAAGTTTCTGATGTTTTATGACTGCAAGGAAGACGAATCGTTAGGACTACGATGGACCATCAGACTGAGCATCACACATGTAGAGCTAATTCCACTTTCTAAAGTTCGCGACGGTAGACCGTTAGACCTTCGACAAGCCGTCAGGCTCAACGTTAGACATGCAGGGCCATACTACTCTCTAAAGATCATACGACGGCCAAAGTGACAAACCGTCACACCTGTGACAGGTCGTCATGCATAGTGTCGGCCGAGCCTCGAGATTTCTTCTTTCTTATTTTTAAATTCAAATTTTCTGGAACTATAAATAGTATTTTTTAGGGTTTATTTTAGGATCTTGTTTTGAGCGAAGAATACAGTACCTTTTGCTATTTTTTTACCTTTTGTAACTAATCTTTCATTGAATGAATTTATTTATTGTTGTGAGAAGACAAGATTTTGAGAGAGAACTTAGCTTGATTATTCCCACAAACTATTGGGGTTTAAATAGCTAAGTATACATGTCCTAAAAAGGAAAAGAAATCAATACCTAATCAATACAAATCAAGCTAGAGTAAATCTAGGAGTAAATCAAGCTACCTACTATATTTACATATATGTTATAGAATATTCCTAGGATTCTAACACTCCCCCTCAAGCTGGAGCATACAAATTATATGTACCAAGCTTGTTACATATATAACTTGTTTTGGGACCAGCTAGGGACTTGGTGAATATGTCTGCAAACTGATCACTTGACTGCACGAACCTTGTGACTATGTCTCCTGAAAGTACCTTTTCTCTAACAAAATGACAATCAATCTCTATGTGTTTGGTCTTCTCGTGAAATACTAGATTCAATGCTATGTGAAGTGCATCTTGATTATCGCACACAAGTTCCATTCCTTTAGTATCTCCAAATTTCAACTCCTTTAGTAGTTGCTTGATTCATGTGAGTTCACATGTTGCCACTGCCGTAGCTCGATATTCCGCTTCTGCACTAGATCTAACAATCACATTTGTTTCTTACTTTTCCAAGACACCAAATTTCCCCCAACTAGAACACAATATCCGGAAGTGGATCGTCTGTCAAGCCCAATCTGCATCTAAATATCCAACAATTTTCTCATATCCTCGGTCTTCGTAAAGCAATCCTTTCCCTGGAGCAGATTTTATGTATCGAAGAATGCGAATAACTGCATTCGAATGACTATCACAAGGAGAATTCAAGAACTGACTTACGACACTAATCGGGAAGGTAATATCAGGTTGAGTCACTGTGAGATAATTCAACTTTCCTACCAGCCTTCTATATCTTCCTGGATCGCTAAGAGGCTCCCCTGGTAGGAACTTAACATTTGAATCCATTGGAGAATCAATAAGCCTACAATCTGTCATTCCTATCTCTTCAAGAATATCAAGTGCATACTTCCTTTGTGAAATGGCAATTCCTGATTTGGATTGAGCAACCTCAATGCCCAAGAAGTACCTCAATCGACCAAGATCCTTAGTCTGAAAGTGCTGGAAAAGGTGATGTTTCAATTTGGTAATTCCCTCATCATCATTGCCTGTGATAACTATGTCATCAACATAACTACCAAATACATGCACAAACCTGGAGTAGAGTGACAATAAAACACAGAATGATCAGCTTCACTTTGTACCATTTCGAACTCCTGAATAACCATGCTCGAGGAGACTTCTTCAGGCCATAAAGTGCTCGTCGCAGTCTACACACCATGTTACTAGACTCCCCCTGAGCAACAAAACTAGGTGGTTGCTCCATGTATACTTTATCTTCGAGATCTCCATGAAGAAAGGCATTTTTAATATCCAACTGGTAGAGAGGCCAATGATGAACCCCGACCATGGATAAAAAGAGACGGACTAAAGCAATCTTGGCCTTAAGAGAGAAAGTATCACCATAGTCGAGACCAAAAATCTATGTATAACCATTGGCCACTAGTCGAGCTTTTAGGTGATCAATCTGTCCATCGGGGCCAACCTTCACTGTATATTCCCATCGACAACCAATTGTTAGAGGAACAAAGTACGACTAGAGTGTACGACATACATCTCTTCAATCATAGCTTATTGCCTGGATGAGAAAGAGCTTCACCTGTAGTCTTAGGAATAGAGACAGATGATAATGATGATATAAAGGCAGAATGGGCCGGTGACAAACGATGATAGCTCAAACAAGTAGATAGGATGAGGTTACGAGTAGAGCGATTACCTTTTTGAGTGGCAATGGAAGAACTCAGTGTAGACAAGTCCTCAGCAGGCAAGGATTCTGGCGGAGGGCGTGAATCATCTGGGCGCGGACAACGATGATAGGTTAATAGTAGTTGAGGTGCAGAGGAGGAAGATGGAGTCATAGAAGATGAAGTGGAAGGATAAACTATGGTGGAATTCCCAAAAGATGGATTTGGTAAAACCTCAAAAATGTCTAATTATTCACCAGAACAGGATGTAAAGTAGGTCCGACCTTAAAAAAAAAGTAACATCAGCTGACATAAGGTATCGCTGGAGGTGAGGTGAGAAGCATTGATATCCCTTCTGTACCCTTGAATAACCGAGAAAGACACATTTAAGAGCACGAGGAGCGAATTTGTCTTTTCATGAAGTGAGTATATGGACAAAGCATGTGCTCCCAAAGACGCGTGGTGGAAGAGAGAATAAGGTTGACTTGGGAAACAAAATAGAGTGCGGTACCTGATTATGAATAGCAGAGGAAGGCATACGGTTAATCAGATAACAAGAGGTGAGCACTGCATCCCCTAAAATCGCAATGTTACATTTGCTTGTATGAGAAGAGTGCGTGCAGTCTCAACAATATGCCTATTTTTTCTCTCTGCAATCCCATTTTGTTGTGCAGTGTAAGGACAAGATGTCTGATGACGAATTTCATGGAAAGACATAAATTGTTTAAATTGAGATGATAAATATTCATGTGCATTATCACTACGAAAAGTGCGAATAGAAACACCAAACTGGTTTTTTATTTCATCACAGAAAGTTTGAAATATGGAAAATAATTCAGAACGATCTTTCATTAACATCCAAGTGCACCTTGAGTAATCATCAATGAAAGTAACAAAATACTTAAAACCCAATGGAGAACTGACTCTACTAGGACCCGAAATATCAGAATGAACTAAGTGAAAAAGAGACTCTGCACGATTATTAGGACTACATGGAAAAGTAGCTCGGGTGTGTTTCCCCAATTGACATGACTCACAATCTAACTTAGACAATTTGGACAAGCTAGGTACCATCTTTTGAAGTTTGGATAAACTAGGATGTCCCAATTGTCTGGAGAGTCTGAGATTAAATGAACAAACTGTAGTGGATTTGTGAGAATTGAGATAATAAAGTCCATCTGACTCATGCCCTTCGCCAATCATCATTCATGTACTGAGGTCCTGTATGACAAAGAAGTCACTAAAAATGAGACAAAACAACTTAAAGCCTTAGTCAAACGACTTATTGACAAGAGGCTTAAGGGACAACCGAGACAAAAAGAACATTATTTAGAGTCAAGGAAGGTAAAGGATTGGCTTGACTGACTCCGGCTTCCATGGTCTGAGAACCATTAGAGTAAGTAATATTAGACAATAAAGATTTGTTACCAGAAATGTGGTCAGAAGCACCCAAGTCCATAACCCAAGGGCCAAGTGTGGTGGATTGTGAGATACAAGCAACGGGATTAACAGGATTACCAACTTGGGCAACATACGCTATTGATGAAGATGTCTGCTTACTCACCTGATACTGAAGAAAGTCATTGTATTCTACCTCAGACAAAGAAAACAATTGATTTGTGGGATTACCAGTGTATTCAGTTTGAGCAACATGAGCATTCTTTTGTTTACCATGTAGAGAGTAGCACACATCATAGGTATGACCCAATTTGTTACAATAAGCACATCTTGGTCGTTGTTTCCCATGCTGGCCTCTATGCCGATTTTCGATCTGAAATGCAAATCTGCAGGTGGTAATGGATAACTAGATGACATAGGTGGTGCAGCTAGTTGTAACAATCGAGCAAACAAGTCATCCACAACAGGAACAGTAGAGCTAGCCAAAATTTGATCTCGCACTGAATCAAGATCAGATGGAAGGCCAACAAGTGTAACAACTAGAAACATCTTTTGACGCTGCTCTAATTGCTTTTCAACTCTTGGAGTAGCAGGCATTAACTCATTAAATTCTTCCATAACCGCCTGAGCGTGTCCAAGATAAGTTGACATATTCGAGTCCTGCTTTTTAAGGTTAGTCAACAGAGAAACCACATTATAAAAGCGGGATATGTCATTTTTGTATAGCCCACGAGCCTTTTCCCAAACTAAGAAGCAAGTTTGGAATGATCGAAATAATGGCATCAATTTTGAATCAATAGATTTCCATAACAGACTACATAATTGAGCATCAATCTTCTCCCATTCGCCCCTATCTTTTTCAGTAGCATCCTTGGCCTGAGTAACCAAGTGATCCTGAACAGAGGAGGACCAGGATAAATAGTTTGCATTACCTATCAAAGGTTCTGTGGTGATGCCATGGTTTGGGTTGGTGGAACTCACAGATTTAGTGCTAAACATATCGAATTCGAGAGACATGAAAAACAGACCTATTAGTGTTAAAAAATAAAGTAGATTCTAAAAAAAAGAACTGAATAACAGATCTGGAAAATTGAAGAACTGCTTGCTGTCTTGTCGGAAAAAGTTATTGGAAAAAAAAGAACTGCCAGAAAAGCGGCTGAAAAACACCACAAGCTGCGAGGATTCCGATCGTAATGGTAGTATTGGTATATGCACAATACCCCTGGAGAGTGTCAGAGTCGCAGAACAGTGGAGGTTTGGAGGTTTTACTAGAAAAAAACGATTCTCAGCAATTTTGTTCTCTTATTATTCATGTTTTCTCACTAAAGAGCTTTGATACCATGTGAGAAGACAAGATTTTGAGAGAGAACTCAGCTTGATTATTCCCACAAGCTATTGGGGTTTAAATAGCTAAGCATACATGTTCTAAAAGGAAAAGAAATCAATACCTAATCAATACAATCAAGCTTGAGTAAATCTAGGAGTAAATCAAGCTACCTACTATATTTACATATATACTATAGAATATTCCTAGGATTCTAACAATTGTCTTTGGTTCATTTATCATGAATAGCTAACCCCACAACCAAGGGTTGTGGAATCCATGACGACTTGACCTAAAAATAGGGTTTTTACTATATGAATTGTGTGTTGGTCTGTATATCTTATTATCTCTTTCATCTAAATCAACTTCTAATGGTTGCATACATGAGAACCTGCCTAAAGTTTAGCTTGTTTGAGTAAAAAGGCTAAAAACTTGGAAAAAAGTTAATAATAAGGATTCAAGATTTTAGAATCGTCTAATGGTTAATGTTGTTGCAAAGATTAACCAACTTGAGTATTTGTCTGATTGAAATGATTGGAACACTTTTAGTTCAAAAGAATAAAAGTGAGATGCCTTTAATTTGGTTGAGAAACAATTAAATGTTACATGAGTTTTATAAACTGATATACTAACAACGCAAGAGGAAGTTTTGTAATTAACCTGGTGAACACAATCCTGGTTAATTCTTTTTGTTGATTCTAAATTAAGTGATATTGTTGATTGTTAATTGTCAAAAAGTGATTTCTAAGCCGAAACCCAAAGTTCTCATATTTTCCATTTGTTTCGGAAATAAGTAGCTAATAGTTTTTTTTTGAGGAACAGGTAACTGTGTATTCGCAAAATTCCATCATCCAAACAGTGATAAGGGTGAGCACTTACATCCCATAGGGTAAAAAACAGAAGGCCATAAGAACTAGTCTATGGAGCTTTACAATTTCCTTATAAAATCAACAAAAAGTCCTATATCCCCCACCATATCCTGTTTACACCAAAAATATAAAAGACTTAAGGCAATTCATTCTGATTTTTTGAATGTTGTTACTTTTGTCTTCAAAGCCTCTTGCATTTCTTTCCTTCCACAATGTCCACCAGATGCTTGCAGGGATCAATTCCCACCCCTTCTATTCTGACTCTCTTCTTCCAATCTCTTTCCCGCAGTCCATCATACTTTTAATAGTTTTGGGAACCACCCAACTCACTCCAAGTATACATAAGAACATGTTCCACAAATTTGCAGGAGTTTTACAGTGTTGAAATAGATGGCTATTTATTTTAGCATCTTGGTCACACATAAAACATCTTGAGCAAATCTGTCTACCTCTTCTCTGTAGCACTTCATGAGTCAAACAAGCTTTTATGCAAACTAACCACACGAAACAAGAAACTTTTAAGGGGACTTTGGCTTTCCAGATTTGTTTCCAAGGCCAGTTCCTAATCAGCAGTTGGCCAGCATTTCTCCTCCAATACTTCACAGTGAACGCACCCATGCTGTGAAGCTTCCACACTGGTCTGTCAGGTGCATTGGTAGTTCCATTGAAATCATTTATCACCATAAGCAAATCTGCAACTCTTTGAACCTCCCAATCGTTTAGGGCCCTTTTGAAGTTGAAATTCCAACCTTGTATGCTCCACATCTGAGCTATAGTGGCCCTAGGGAAGAGAGATTTCAAGCTCCTTTCACCTATCCAAAGTTCATTCCAAAACTCACTCTTTACGCCATTACCCACCTTGAGTTGAATATTTTTTTGAAACTAGGTCCAGAGTCTCCGAATATTCTTCCAGACACTCCAACCAAAAGTTCCAAGGACATCTTCAGTGATCTAGTGACTTGGACGTCCATATTTCTCAATGATGATTTTTTTTCCATAAAGGCATATCCTCAGCACAGAACCTCCATAAACATTTTTGCAAAAGACGAGTTTTGGAGGCTGAGTTTCTTGATACCTCAACCCCCTCTCAGACGAAAAGAAGCCTTCATTATTGCCATTTATAATCAGGAGAACTTTACAGTAGAGATGCAGAAACGTATCCAGTTGACCCATTTTTTTTTTAACCAAAACCCATGTCTTTTAGCACCTTCAGTAGAAACTTCTCTAGGTCAACATGGTCATATGCCTTCTCTCGGTCAAGTTTGCATAAGATCCCTCGAACTTTTTGTTTCACTCTGGAATCCACTAATTCATTTGCTAAGAGAGCCGCATCCATAATCTGCCTGCCTTTTAGAAAAACCATTTGGTGTTCGTTTACTAATTTCCCCGACTTCAACCTTTCAGTAATAAGCTTGGAAAGTATCTTGTAGACACTTCCTATTAGATTGATAGATCTGAAATCCTTAAGCTCCTCAGCTCCAGCTTTCTTTGGTATTAAGGCTATGAAGGTGGCATTGAATGACTTAGCAAATAACTCTTTCTGATGGAAGTTATGAACATTTTCACAATGTCCCAACAACTTCGAAGAAACTCATTGTCAAACCATCTGGGCCAGGGGCTTTGTGTCCATCACATTGGTTGATTACATTCAATACCTCTTCTTCAAAAAAAGGTCTTTGAAGCCAATCCTGTTCCTCTTGTGAAATGGTTGGGCAATCTATCAAGTCGAAACCTGGCCTCCAACTTTCTGATTCTGAGTGAAGTCTTTTATAAAACTCAACCATAGCAGTCTTGATTTCATCAGGTTTTACAATTTCTTCTCCTCTAACCACTAATTTGTCTATAGTGTTAAATTTTTTGTGAGCAGTTGCCATTCTTTGGAAAAACTGTGTTGTTGTCACCCTGCTTCAACCGTAACACTCTGGATTTCTGTCTCCATTTTGATTCCTTATTTTTAGCCATATCTTCCAATTCAAATACAATGGTTGCTCTTACCATCATTTCTTCCTTAGACAAGTCCATGCTTTCCATTGACAGATCAATTCCTGCCAATTCTTCTAGTAAACTGTTCTTTTTGTTGGTCATTTCCCCGAAATTGGTTTTGCTCCAATCTTTCAGCTTATGTTTGAGCATTCTAAGTGTAATATTTAGCTTGTAATCTGGACAACCTTCCACAGTGAAATCATTCCACCATGAATGTACCAATTCCTTGAACCCCTCCACTTTTAACCACCAATTTTCAAACTTAAAGTTTGATCTTTTATGTTCCAAGTCTCCACATTCTAGAGTGACAGGGCAGTGATCAGACATTGCTCTAGGCATCTACTTTTGTCTAATGTTCTTAAACTCTGCTCCCACTCCATAGAGAACAAGAATCTATCGAGTTTGGTCGCACTAGGATGATTGACTGCCTTGAATCATGTGAATTTTCCTCCACTCATGTGAGGATCATGCAGTTCCATTTCTTCGATCCAACTTGTAAAATCAGTCATTATATTAGTGATTCTATTGCATCCTCTTCTTTCCCCATACTTCTGATTGTGTTGAAATCAGCACATGCCACCCAAGGTCCCCCACATAATTCTTTAACTGCAGATATCCCAGCAAGCTAATTTCTCTTCTCTAGTATGTGGAGCATACACCCCTTTTAAGTACCTGGTGAAAGAGTTTTGAGTTGAGACAAATTCATAGGTTATGAAATGTTGGCCTATCTCGACTTGAGTCCCCCTCCAGTTTCTACTGGCCCACATGATTAAGATTCCCCCTTTGCTACCTTCTGCCTCCATATACCCACATTTCATCCATCTGCATGCAAAGCTGTTTGGCTAAGTCTTCTACTCCCGTATGTACTTTTGTTTCTTGCAAGCAATATATGTCTGCCATCCATTTGTGAAATAAAGCAATATATTCTGCCTTCCATTTGTGAAATAAACTTTTGATCAGTACTCTGCTACTCTGTCTATTGAGCTCCCTCACATTCCAAGTGATTAATTTGACTTTCATTTATAAGTCAAAGATAAATTCCCCCCCCCCCCTGCTCCTGACCCCTTCTACCATTTCATTCAAGTTCGATTTCAGATTTCTTAATTCATTCTTGTCAATTCCTCTACTTTTTGGGGTTGTAGTTGTCTTCGCTTGGCCTTTTTTTTAATCTAAAGCAGCTTTCCTTTCATTAATTCTCATAAGAAGAGCTAGTGTTTCTTTCTCGAAACCTACAAAAGCTACCCCATAGGTGTTGCTCAGCTCTAAGATATGGGAGTTAACCCAATTTGAAGCTTCTGTTTCCACTACTTCTTGGGTGCTGGGTGATTGAATAATCACAGGCTCTGTGTCGATTATCGGTTGGATTTGTAAATCTGTTTCAGCTTCTTGCGATTCACAAGCTCTTGTATCATCAACTCTCTCTTCAGTGGGTAATTTATTTCTGACCTCTAGAGTTAGGTCAACTACTGCCTCCGTTTGCATGTTTGAAATTCCCATTCTGATCTCCTCCTCTGGCGTGCTAGACGTGTCGAGTTTTTGTACTCTGATTTCCCGACTGTCTTCAGGAAATCATAAGCTTTCAATTTTAGATTGCTTAAGTCTTTAAAAAGTTCAGGAAAATTGAAAACTCTTGATTCTGAAAAATGCTCTTAGGCACTACGATCGAGGAAAACTTTTTCTTAACCTGCCTTTAGTCAGCTTTTGATTTCTTTCCTTTTTTGGGGATCCTTTTTCGGGAGATGGCCGGAGTTAATGCACTAGGGGAAAACAACATTTACTACAATGCTGGCTTCAAATCATATGAGATCAGGAGCAGAAACATGGTATGAGTGGATCGAGCGCAGCAGGAACTTAATGAGGGAAGTTAGAGTCAGTCACAAAACTCTAAAATGGTTGGTATCAGTCTTTATTGAAGCTTCAAAAACACAGGGGAAAGAGGTCAGAAGATGGAAGACAAGGGATCATTGTTCAGAGCTCTTTTGTACTCTCAAGTACAATGAAAATGGGAGATACAGTAGTTTCATTGCACTTCAAGGTCAAAAAAAGTCCATAATTATTACACCTGAATGCTATTACAAAGGAGGATGGAGCAATATAGCCCACAAAATAGCGAAATTCATATATACAACAAAGGAGGCAGAACAGTCCCAAACAACAACAACAAGCAAGATAACAAGATCCTTCAAAAAAGTTTGCAACACAAACAGATGGGCAACAGAGGCAGCTAAGAAGGTGCATTTACAGACAACAAAGAGCAACATAAGCATTACCGGAGACACCACTGTGACGGAAAAGGATCTCTTGAGCAGGTGCCTGGTGGGAAGATTTCAGATCTCGACACAGGAAACTGAAACCCCAACCCTAAATGGAAGTCAGAAGATGGGCATGCAACACCTGGAAGGTAGCTGGCAGTCTCAATGTTTTTGCGATGAATGACAGAATGTTTCTTTTCGAGCTCCCCTCCAAGAAAATTGCGGAACACGTACTGAATGCAACTTGGATCTGGAAGAAGATAAACTTGTCATTCGAATGGTGAAACCCAACCACAGGATGCTGGCCAGAAGAAATCACCAGAGATTGGGTGTGGATAAGAATTCTAGGGCTACCACTGTCTGTGGTCACAGAACACCTTCGAACAGATCGGAGAACAGTGCGGTGGTTACATTGAGACAGAGGAGGAAACGTCTCTGAAAAACCATCTACATTGGGCAAGAATCAAGGTGAAAGGAGACGGGAAGTTGATCCCGCCGGAGATAGAGGTGGTCGGTGGAGGCATGGTGTTCACAATCCCGATATGGGTGGAAGCTCCAGTCACTTTCCGAGTGGAGAAAGAGAAGACAGAGGTCGGGGCCTTTGAACCTGCGGGTAATCAGAAGCCAAGAACTATTTTGATGAAAGGCTCTACTTTTGGAGAGACTAGTCACGTGGGTGCAACAGAAAGTAAGGAAAATTCAAATAAAAAGGCACATGGAGGTTTAATAAAGGAGAAAAGACCATTATGGGCTGAGGCAGGTAGGGTAAAAGAAAATTTGGGCCTAAACTTAAGCCCAAATTATTTTACAACCTAGGAGACAATTAAAATAACGTAGGAGGAGGATATAACAATGGAAACAGAAATTCAAGCCAATATCTCTCATCTTAACACTGTAAGTGCTGCGATGGAGATTTTTGAAGGGGAGAGAAATTTCGAATGACCAAATTGACAATCCAGCAGACAAGTCAGTAACAACAGGCCTGAAACAGGAAAATGAAGGTGAGATTTCAGTCACACAGTTAGATGACCAACTCATGGTGAATCGCATCAGAGAAGAACCAATCCCACTGAGAATGAAATTACCAGCAGAGGAGAATGAACAAATAGAAAACATGACTGAATGGATTGAAGAGTATATAATCAAGCAAAGTACAGAATTTGGGGTAGATTTCAAAGGGTGTGAGAAGAAGGCAAAGGAGCTCTTCATGAAAATAGACAACAAGAAGCAACACAATAGAGATATGCAAGTCACAGTAAAGAAGAATGGGTTAGCAGAATTGAAAAGGCTAGAAATCGACAGTAAATTTTGGAGTTATGGCTATAGAAGTAAGGGGGGATATCTACCTATAAATGATCAATGAATTTGAAAATTATTTCCTGGAATGTGAGGGGGTTAAATTGTAGTAGAAAGAGGGGAATAGTCAGTAATATACTTAGATCTTGGAAGGCTGACATTGTTTGTCTCTAAGAAACTAAATTGAGAGGGGATATCACAAACACAATAAAGGAAGTATGGGGAAGTAAGTGGTTGATTTTGTTGCAGTTGGAGGCTAGTGGAACCAGAGGGGGTGTAGTGATTATGTGGGATAAAAGGAACTGGGAGGGTGTAGAAAGCAGTGTGGGGATGTATTCTGTCACTTGTAGATTCACTGGGAAGAGCCAAAACCTAAATTGGCACTTAACAGGAGTCTATGCACCAAATGGTAGAGTGGAAATGGAGTATACTTAGGGTGAACTAGGTGCTGCCAGGGGTCTATGCTCAGGGCCATGGGTCCTATGTGGGGACTTCAACACCACTAGATATCCATTAGAGAAGAAGAGATGCCTCAGAATTAATAAAGCAATGACAGACTTCTCTGAGTTCATAGAGGATATGGAGTTGAGAGACTTGGAATTGAAAGGGGGTAAATATACATGGAGAAAAGGGGATAGACAAGATATTGCAGCTAGATTAGATAGATTTCTAATCTCAGAAGAAATGGACAATTGCTTCAAGAATGTCAAATAGACAATCTTACAGAGGGTTACATCAGATCACTCCCCTATCATGCTACAGTGTAGTGAATGGAAGGCTTCCAATTCTTACTTCAAATTTGAGAATTGGTGGCTTCAAACAGAAGGATTCAAGGAGAAGATCAAGACATGGTGGGAGTCTTTCCCTAGCACCGGTAGCCCTGACTTTGTTCTGGTATCCAAGTTGAGGGCATTGAAGACTAAACTAAAGGAGTGGAGTAATCAACTCAAGGGAATCTAGGAATTCAAAAACAGCTAGTGCTAGCATAGTTGGCAGATCTGGAGGGAATTCAGGAGCATAGAATATTGCAAGAAGAAGTAGTAGTATCCAGAATGACACTCATAAATGAATTTGAAGAAATGCAAAGAAAGAGGAGATAGCTTGGAGACAAAGGTCCTGGGTATCATGGCTTAAGGAAGGGGACGAAAACACCAATTTTTTTCACAAAACTACAAATGCACAGAAAGGCAAATACAATAGACAGGCTAAAAGTGGGGGAGGTGATGAAGGAGGGATCCAGAAGAGATCAAAAAGGAAATAGTGGACTTCTATGAGAACTGGTATGCAGAAACAGAGAGGTGGAGACCCCAATTAGAAATGGTGAACTGCCCCAAAATTAATGCAGAGGACAGGTCTATGTTAGAGGCTCTTTTTGAACCACAAGAGATCCTAAAAAACATTAAGGCATGTGCTGGAGATAAAGCTTCAGGCCTAGATGGTTATTCAATGGAATTTTTTAAGCAATGTTGGGATGTCATCAACTCAGATCTGGTTGGAGCTATTCAAAGCTTTCATGAGAAATTTTTTTTGAATAGAGCTTGAATGTAACATTTGTAGCCTTGATCCCAAAGAAGGTGGATGCTGAGGAACTAAAAGACTTCAGGCCCATTAGTCTTATTGGGGGGGTATACAAGATCATTGCAAAGCTTCTAGCAGAGAGACTCAAGAGGGTGATACATAGCCTGGTGGATAGACATCAGATGGCTTTTATCAAGGGCAGGCAAATTATGGATGCCGTTTTGATAGCCAATGAATGCATAGATACCAGGCAGCGGAGCAATAAGCCAGTAATTGTATGCAAGCTGGACATACAAAAAGCTTATGGCTTCTTAAACTGGGACTTTCTCATCCAAATGCTGAAACGAATGGGTTTTAGGGCCAGGTGGATAAGATGGATAAAGCATTGTATTGGCACTATCAGGTTCTCTATACTTGTGAATAGAGTACCCGCTGGTTTTTTCTCTTCCGAGCGAGGCTTGAGACAGGGGGATCCTCTTTCTCCATTTTTATTCATCTTAGCTATGGAAGGAATGAGTAACCTTATTAATACAGCAAAGGGAAAGGGCTGGATCAAGGGGTTCCAAGCAGGGGAACTTTCTAGTTTGGAGATAACTCATCTACAATATGCAGATGTCACATTGGTATTTTGTGAAGCAGAGACAAAACATATTTTGATTTTGAGGGTTATTTTTGTCATTTTTGAAGCTGTTTTCGGTCTCCACATAAACTGGGGAAAAAACTTCATCTATCCTATCAACAGTGTGCTTAATAAAGAAGTTTTGGTCAGAACACTAGGAGGCAAGGTTGGGGAACTTCCAACTACTTACCTAGGTATTACCGCCTTTGGGAGCTAAAAGCAAGTCCAAAGGCATATGGAATGGGTCCTGGAGAAATGTGAAAAGAGACTCGCCAACTGGAAGAGTCAGTATTTGTCCTTGGGAGGAAGATTGACTTTAATTAACAGCGTGATGGATGCATTACCCTCTTATATGATGTCTGTCTTTCCTATGCCTGCCAATGTATCTAATAACATTGATGCTCTTAGAAGGAATTTCTTATGTCAAGGCAGTGAAGATAAGAAGAAGTTTCATCTTGTTAAATGGAAGGAACTGATTGTGAGTAAAAACACAAGAGGCTTAGGCATAAGAACCCGAGGAAACAAAACTAGAGTCTAATAATGAAGTGGTTGTGGAAGTTTGCAAATGAAGATAACATGCTCTGGAAAGAGGTCATCATAGCAAAATATGGCATGGAAGATAAGTGGATGACTAAAATGGTAAGCACTCCATATAAATGCACTGTTTGGAGGGCAATCAGGAATCTATGGCCAATACTATATCACAGAACCAAGGTAGAAGTGGGAGATGGTTCAAAGACATCCTTTTGGGAGGATAAGTGGAATAGGTATGTCCCTATGAAATAGTTGCATCCTGAATTGTTCATTTTATGCCAACATCAATAGGCCATTGTGGCTACAATGTGGACTGGACAAGGATGGAATTTGTTCCTAAGGAGGAACCTTCATGATTGGGAGATAGACAAAGTGGTAGAATTTCAAGATTCAGTAGGCTTTTTCAACAACCTCACTAAAAAGAAAGACTTATTGTTTTGGTAGAATGATACCAGAGGTCAATTCTCAGTAAATTCAATCTATAAGGAGCTCAACAAAAATGCTGGACAGGAGACAGAATGGCCATGGAAAATGATCTGGAAACCAAAAGTACCTTACAAAGTAAACTGCTTCATGTGGTTATTGACAAAAGATGCAGTTTTGACTCATGAAAATCTGAAGAAAATAGGCTATCGGTTGGCTTCTAGATGTACTTTATGTAGAGAACAAGTTGAGACAATTAACCATCTTTTTTTGCATTGTACATGGACAGAACAATTATGGAGAATGTTCATCTGTCTAAAGGGGATAAGATGGGTGAAACCAGGGAGAATTAAAGGGGTCCTGAGCAACAGGAATAGAGATGGCAATGCTTCTGATAAGGAGAAGAGATGGAAATTTATCCCATTATGTATTTGGTGGACAATCTGGAAAGAGAGAAACAACAGGAGTTTTGAAAATAGGCTAAATAGCTTACAGAAGATCAAGATGAACTGCTTAGCACTTTTCTACTTTTGGTGTGAACAAGATATATTAACTAGGACAGAAGACATCTTTGATGTACTAGATTGTTTATAGGCAGTAGATTAGACTAAGACTGCTTTATTCTGTAAGCTGTAACACTTTTGAAGGGGAATTACACTTTTGTTGTAGTATACCTGTGGATATATAGACTAAAGTTACCAGTTTCCAAAAAAAAAATCTTTAAAAAGACACACATGCTCCTCAGTCCTCACCTGCCCACTTATGCTTTTCATTGGAATTTTCTTTTATTGAAATTGTGCTTTTATTTTCAGAAGAAATTGGCCCAGTCTCATTTGCAGACAGAACCCTGCCCACCTCTGTATTTGAGAGATTATTTTTTTTTGAGAAAAGGTAACTTGTATTATAAACAAAGGAATACTCAGGACGTATTCCAGTAATACTTACAATCAGAAATACAAAAATGTTGCTGTTTTCCTATGAACTCATTAAGAATTCTAAGATACTAGGAATATCCTCATCTTCATGAGGATATTCATGTTTACACCAAAAATAGAAAAGAGCTAAACAATTCAGCTTCATCTTTTCCATAGAGATTTTAAAATCCACTTGTACTGGCAAAATCAGAAGTATGTGACTTCAGTCTGTCAACTGTAGGTTTCCCCTTATTATCCTTAGGGCAAAGAGTTGAATCTGCTGGACCAAAGGATTGGGTCCTTTGTCTTCTCCGGTGTAAAGCCTCGCCGGAGTTTCAGTCCATAGCTGTAAGACAAAAATTATGCCGGCACTTTTGATGGACACCTCCTTAGGGATTTTCGAAGCATCTCCTTGCACACGAATTCTTGCCCATTTGAGATGGTTACGAAGATTTGTCTTTTCCTCTGTTTCGATCCAATCGCCACAAAGGTTTCTGATGGTCCTAAAAACTTTTTCTGACCAAAGGTGTAGAGGAAAGCCCACCACCCTAGTCCAGGTTGTGGTGGGTCTATCTCCCTCTCCCACTGTGCCTGATGCCGGACTCCACCATTCTAGCCGGAGAAAAGTCTCATTTCGAGTCCAGTCTCCAGCTATCACATGTTCTGCTGTGTTCCTGCTCGCAAATTCGAAGAGGAGTTTTCCTTTCCCCATTTCGTAAATGTTTAAACCATGATTGATTTTCCAGATCCTGCTTGTCCATCTTCTAATTTTTGACAACGTAGGGTAGTTCTCATCCCTCACTTCAAAGAAACCCACCAAACTCCTTTTCAATACTTCACTCATTGTGCTGGTGTTGTCATCAATGTGAATGGGACCCTCCACCATTATTGTTGGTTCCACATTAACTTCACTACCACTTCTATTTATCCATTTGCTACTTCTGAGTGCTTCTGCATCGGGAATTTGTCATCCACTAGTATATGCTCAATCCTGTTCTCCTCCGTCTTCTAGGTAAGTAAGAATCTACCCACCTTCTCTGCTATGAACTCCCAACCAGAGTTAATAGTAAGTTCTGGGATGATTATGACTGACCTTCTTCTTCCCCTCACATTTATTAAACTAATATATCTCCCAAATTTGTTAAAATTTCTAGCACAGAAGATCTAAGAAAGATTCTCTGTTTTCTTCCACCTTTTGACCACATTCCCTTTCATCTTAGATGCCTCCCGCAGTACTTGCGTGATCCAGAACATCAATCTCTTGCTGAAGGAAGTTCTAGTGATAGCATTTTTGCTCCTTTCCGTCCATTCATACCACTCCCCTGATGTCCCTATGATTCGGTTGATATCAAAAGACTTAAAGCCAACTGCAAAATAGATACAATCTTCCATTTCTAGAGAAGGTTTGAGAAAAGAAATAGAACAATGTTTATTTCCGGTGACCATAAGGATCATCGGAGGGAAAAGATGGTTTTAAAATGGTTTATGACATATCTTGGTATTCGTGCCTGAGAGAATTTTAAATAATTTTTTTTCTTCCAAGTTACCTGCTGCATACTTTTTATGTTTGATAATAAGTAGCTAATAGTTAAATAACTGCATATGACTTAGTTCTCATCTTATTCCTTGTGGAATTTGACCCCAACCTCGGTTCTATATTTGACGACTGCTTTATACTTCTTAATTGAGGTGTAAGTGTGGACGTATCACAAATCTGAAATTAAGTTATTTCACAATTCATATTTAGGTCTTGATGATTCGCCAAAACATACGACGCTGGCAAAACTGTCCATCCTTCCAAACACTAGTGATCCAACAAAATTTGTAAGTCATTTGTTCCAAAGTTATGATATAATTTGATGCTGAAGTCCTAACAATTTGTTAGGACCTATGGCAAGACAAGTATTATTTTAATCCATTAGAATATATGATGATCCGTCAAGACTTTCTATCATATTTTTACAAACAAACTATTTTTTTTCAAAATGAGTCGAAACTTAAAATTGTGACACAAAAATATCCTATTTATACAAATCAAGATGCAATATATGAAGATTGAAAATGTTAGGCCCGTGCTTTGTACGGGCAACGATTATCTAATGGATAAAACGAATAATAAAAGATAGTTAAGAAATAGAAGCAGTCGGCAGTGTCAAGGCAAAGGTCCATAATTCATTATTAGTAAGCATCGCTAAAAGTACAAATGAAAGTAATTGAACAGCTAGAGGAGGACATGCCACATATGTACTGAAAACGATAGACACAAAATGAGGGGACCGAGTAGGAGGAGGATAGGAACATGAACAGACGCTTGGATAGAAATAGGAAAGGGATTGATTAGGAGCTGGAGAACTTCTTGAGTATCAAGTCCATGCAATCATTGGCGGCTTCATGGGCTTGGAGAAGCTTTTGGGTCAGTTCTCCAACTTTAGATTCTCAGCTTTGAACTGATTATTCTCCTAACTAAAGATTCATTAGAGCACCTGGTCCCCCACTAGGCTCGGAAGCAGCTTGCTGCAACTTAGCCTTGAAGCGAACAATCTCAGCATACCTCAAGGTAGGCAAGCTAGTCAATTTCTCCAAATCCATATTGGACCTTGTTTGAGCAAAATCATATTCGAGATGACCGAATGTGACCCAATGCCTCACCTTCTCTCGATGCACTCATAGTCCTCATGAGTAGTAAGAGTGATCATCTGTTTTTTGGGTCTCTTTCCTAGAGGAACTTTGATGGAGTTGAAAATTCTAGTGAGTAGAAAACCATATCAGTAACTTAGGACTTAACTCAAAGGAATAGGGCTCATGCTGAACTAGGAACATGAACAATATCACAAAACATTCAACAATATGAACATAATTACTCAGAAATTGAATTGGATACAATTAATTACTTAACTCAACTTTGATAGAAATTAAGAAATCAAACCCTAGATGAATTTATAGAGTTTCTGACATATGTAGGGCGTGAGGGTGAGCAAACCCAACACTAAAAAACCTTGCATACCTTGAAGATCAATGATCTTGAAGAAATTGGATGAACTCTTGAAAACCTTAGCTTTTCTCCTCTTTAATCTTGCTCTCAATAATTCTAAGTGTTAATGAGAGCAAAAAAACATGTTGGGTACTGATAAGGGACTAATTTTAGTCCCAAAACGTCAGGGTTTAACTATAAGAGGGTTGGAAAAGACGAAAACGCCCCTCTTAAAAACTGCCGAACTGACCTACGGGGCCACCTACGGCTCGTGGGTTGACCTACGGACCGTAGGTCACCTTCGTAGGTCTTGGGTCCCCAAAAATTGAATTTTTGAGCCTTTTTGATGACTTGACAGAACCATCGACGAGACCTACCTACGGCTCGTCGTTCAAACGACGGACCGTAGGTTGGGTTCGTCGGTCACCGGCTCAGAATTCTGATTTGACAGTCTTCGGTAAAATGGCCATAACTTTTTACTCCGAGCTCGAAAAAAGGCAAACTTGGTGGCGTTGGAAAGAGGACTCAAAGACCTTTAATTTGATAGATCATGGGTCACCTAATTCAATATGTGCTGGGAGATATGATTGTTTGAAGTTGACCCTTATATGATCTTATACGAAAACTTAATCGGTAGAGGATCTTTGAACTCGATTTAGTACTAGAGATTCCTTATGACCCTAATTCACCTCTAATACACTTTCTACTCATA
This sequence comes from Solanum appendiculatum, assembly GCA_018342035.1. NCBI lineage: Eukaryota > Viridiplantae > Streptophyta > Magnoliopsida > Solanales > Solanaceae > Solanum > Solanum appendiculatum. Next base: position 48,182 of record JAGDQO010001064.1, on the reverse strand, counting down.
GAAATGAACCTTAACACATAAGCACATAGAGAGTTCAATAGCCAAACTCACATTCGCTTTACTCTAATACTCGGGGCATGCTACTCTCATGGCTATTGAACTCTCTATGTGCAGGTACTAAGATTCCTTCTAAGACCTCTCCTCATTGGCTTATAGAGTGACTTGGTCCAAATCTTAATAGTCTGTCTTCTCTTTCTTAGTCTATTACTAGCATCCTTCTAAGTTCATATCTACCTAACTGGAGGAAACTTGAACTACATATAAGAGGCTCGTCATTGGCTATATATGATCTCTCCGACCAAACTCTTAAGGTTAATAGATAATGTTTACAACAGCCTATTCGACATTGCCATCTCAAATATGTACTACTTAGGCACACATGAAAAATCATAAACTTAATTAGAGCCTCGTCTGACCACATACGATCTCGGGTACACCTCTTAATGCTCTTGTTACTCTAATGACTTAGCCGCACTGTATTGCTCTCATCTAAAAGTCAGAATACCTCACTTGTACCACTCACGTTCATTGAAACTAACATCTTAATTCTTCACGTACGCTATGTCAAATCTACCAGGTTGGTAGGTCACCAACTTGGGAAGGGTAGTTTTAGGATTAGAAGGCTTTATATAGTGTTGGGAAGGGTTAAATAACCGACCTAATAAGTAACTAGGCCTTTAGGTGAAAAGACCAAACGACCCTCCATCAAAATTCCCAAAACAGCCCCACCTACGGCCCCCCTCTTGGTGACCTACGGTTGGTAGGTCAACCTACTACCCGTAGGTGACCAGCCGTAGGTCACACTTCATAGGGCCTAAAAGTTAAATAAATTTGACCCCCAAAACTGTAGCACCTACGACCCTTACCCCCTTTCAACCTACTATTGGTAAGTCAAACGACTAAAGGTAAGTCGGAGAAGTAGGTTAACACTTAGAATATTTCTCAATTCCTTTCCATTGGGAAGCCTTACCAATGACCCATAGCCCCTTGTAGGTCAAGTGATAGGTCACCAAAGTCCCCAAACATTAAGATTATTTTCCTTCGTCAAACAGTACCACCTACGAGACCCCACCTACGGCCAGCAGGTCCACCTACGGCCAGTAGGTCATGGTCGTGGGTCACCCCACTTTTCAAGGGTTGGAATTCTTTTTGTCCTTTTCGAATCCGGGGTGTTACATTATTTCCCCCTTTCAAATCTCAAAACTAATATCATCACCCTCTTGTTGCCATCCTTTTTATCAGGACACTCATCTCAAATTCAAACTTAGTGTCTAGTACTAACCACATATATAAATATAATTGCTTACATACTATACTAACTTACAAGTACTAGGTAAACTTAAAAAACACTCACTCACTAAGACCTCATGACAAATAGTCAATCTTTATCTCTCAGTCTACATACTTACAGATTACTGTCACATTCCATTTCACAATCTAAGTACTACTTAGCCATTAACTATACATCATTGCCTAATTGGTTCTATAATCCTCTGAATAACATGGGCTCTCCTTTTAAAAATCATAGGCCTAGCTTAAATGTACCGCATTATGAATACTCTCCTATTTTATTACACACATATGCTTAGCCTTCACTAACACAATGTTACATTGACATGAACTCCCTTCTGGTTAAAGTATACTCTAACTCATCCATACTAGTAGCTCATACTATACCTTCTATCATGAAATCTACACAAATTCATCACTTCTTAGTCCACCCACAAGGAAAAGCTCCTCATTAATAACTTATTGGGTGCATGGCTACAACTTACATACTCCACTCAATAACTATCCTTATCCCTTAGGTTACCACACTTCTAAATATATACTTCTAACTCAGGGCACTTCTACTACTACTACTCATAATATCATGACTCGCATTATCTTTCGGGTGAAAATACTACCCAAGCTCTAAGATACACTTCCTTATAAAGATCTCAACTGAAACAAGATTTAGAGAAAAGAGTCTGGAGTACATCTCGCTTTTACCTCAAACGCACGAATCATATGAATATGAGTGCATTCTTTCGAATCTTAAACACTTAAGCTCACTCACAGGCTTCTCTCAAGCTCCTCTGCTTTCTCGTGACTTTCTGAAGACTTTTACTGAGGGTAACTCATTCATAAGAATCTGGCTTTGCTTTTCAACTACCTTGAGAATGAGGGGTAGTCGAATAAATTTGAGAAACACACGAATATGAATAAGTTTCTTATGACAGTTCTATTGCACGATTTAGAATATGAAAGAAGGGAAACTTTTTTTAAATGTCTGTAGTTCCTCATTTATAGAAGTGGGGCCCTCACAACCATAAATAAGATCCTACCGACACGGCTTCATAGACACCCTAGGACACTTAAACTCTGTGCTCCGATACCAAGTTTGTCACGCCTCGAGTCTACACCCTGGACGTGGCCGGCACCTGAGAACCATTAATGATCCCCAAGTGAACCCTTGGCCTGGCTTACTACTTAGCGGAAGAGTTAACTCGAGCCTATAGGGCTCCTATCATAGCATGAATGAACTCGTAAAAGACTTAGCTGAATTTGCAATAGAAATTACTGTCTGAAAATACTTAGTAAACTCTCTAGAACATCAGTCAAACTCAATAATAAGAAATATGCATAAGTATGAGGGACCCATCAAGTTTAGACCCGTCTATGAAGCCTCTAACTAACTAAGACGGATGTCGGGACAAACCCCACGACACCTCAACAACTGGAATGAAATAACAAAATGAAATCCTCCGGAATACTAGGAGGCTCACCAAAGTTGTTAATTGGGAAGTGCAAATGATCTTCAACGAACGCCTGTTGAGGATCCTAAACACTTGTGTCTGCATCATAAAAAGATGCAGGTCGAATGATACCAGTACATGGAATGTATGAGTATGTAATATAGCTGAATGGAATTAATAACTGAAATAAAGTGCCGAAAACCAATAAAGGTATAAGAACTCAACTGAATGCAATGAGATACGGAACAAAACCATTAAAACTTTACAATGCACTTACTCAACTTTGTTTTCATAAAACTCATAAGTATGTAGAAAACACTTAAAGAATTAAATGAACAAAATCACTTTAAAACTTCACAAAACTAACTCATCTCTGAAAACTCAACTTCTCAAATATTTTGATAAACTCAACTTCTCAAATATTATGAAAATAATATATAATTTTACCTTGGAGAGTTTCTCTAACCGACAACCATCACCATGAGCTAGGTGATGATTCAGTGTAACATCCACGCTGCCAGAACGGTCCTAAACTTGCCAGGTATAGGACTCTCAAACTCACTAAGTGGATCCACTAAGTCCTATGTGTAAGGAAATCATCTAAAAAGTATGAATTCTTTTCCCATGTTGGCTACATGCTTTATGGGGGCTGGGAGTTGTCTGAACTCTCCCCCATATCGGTGCTCAATATTACTCCCAAAACAGTTTACTTTGCTCATCTCAATGTTTAAAAACATTACTTTCCTGGGTTGGTTTCTGTTTCTTTTCATAAGAAAAATACTGATTATCTTGATATCTTGGGTAAATACTTAGTTTCCCCAAATGATTCTCAAACTAGTCTCAACTTCTTCTTTAAAAACTTTTCTCAAAACTCTTCTTTAAGTTTTTCTCAAGACTCTTCTTTAAGAAATCAATTTAATATAGTTATATAGTTAAAAAAACTTCTTATCAGTAACTTAGGACTTAACTCAAAGGAATAGGGCTCATGCTGAACTAGGAACATGAACAATATCACAAAACATTCAACAATATGAACATAATTACTCAAAAATTGAATTGGATACAATTAATGACTTAACTCAACTTTGATAGAAATTAAGAAATCAAACCCTAGATGAATTTATAGAGTTTCTGACATATGTAGGGCGTGAGGGTGAGCAAACCCAACACTAAAAAGCCTTACATACCTTGAAGATCAACGATCTTGACGAATCTTGAAGAAATTGGATGAACGCTTGAAAACCGTAGCTTTTCTCCTCTTCAATCTTTCTCTCACTAATTCTAAGTGTTAATGAGAGAAAAAAACATGTTGGGTATTGATAAGGGACTAATTTTAGTCCTAAAATGTCAGGGTTTTAACTATAAAAGGGTTGGAAAAGACGAAAACTTCCCTCTTAAAAATTGTTGAACTAACCTACAAGGCCACCTACTGCTCGTGGGTTGACCTACGGACCGTAGGTCACCTTCGTAGGTCTTAGGTCCCCAAAAATTGAATTTTTGAGCCTTTTTGAAGACTTGACAGAACCACCGACAAGACCTACCTACGGCTCGTCGTTCAAACGACGGGCTGTAGGTTGGGTTCGTCGGTCACTAGCTCAGAATTCTGATTTGACAGTCTTCGGTAAAATGGCCATAACTTTTTACTCCGAGCTCGAAAAAAGGCAAACTTGGTGGCGTTGGAAAGAGGACTCAAAGACCTTTAATTTGATAGATCATGGGCTACCTAATTCAGTATGTGCTAGGAGATATGATCGTTTGAAGTTGACCCTTATATGATCTTATACTAAAACTTAATCGATAGAGGATATTTGAACTCAACTTACTACTAGAGGTTCCTTATGACACTAATTCACCTCTCATACACTTCCCACTCATAGAAATGAACCTTAACACATAAGCACAAGTAGGACACCACCCGGTTCAAGCTTAGATACTTACAATGAAAGATTCAGATTCTAAAAGGAAAAGTTGTGGGGTGTTACATTATATGTCATAGCGACATTTGATTTATTGAGATGCTGCATCATCCCCTTTTATTGATATCATATTGTGCACGTGCATTGCCATGAGATTGAGTATGAGTAAAGGTCTAACACATAGAGATTGTCCGTTTTGAGATCGAGTTATGATTATAAATTGGGCACGTGGAGATTGTCCGTGCGAGGGATTGGTTATGGTTATAAGTTGGGCACGTGGAGATCGTCCATGCTTGGGATTGTGTGATTTTTTGATAGTGCGCTGAGATCGTCCGCACAAACACGTGGTGATCGTTCATGTCGGTATATGGACCTTGCGAGTCCCCCATGGGTCATGAACTCTCGATGTATTTCCGAATAGTATCGTGTATATACGGATGAGAGAGTACTTGGCATATGAGGCATATCAGTTCATGGTGTCACATTACATCCCTCATTCTTGTTGATTATGTACTTTATTGGTGGTTGGATATTGCGTGATAATTGATTATCCTTATTTGATGAGACTTGACTGATAGTATAATGTTGACTTGTAAAATTAAGGAATTATTTTCTTATATACTCTTGTCACTACTTCTTCGTTGTCTGCCTATGATACATACTGGGTACACGTGATTTCGTACTCACACTACACTTGCTGCACTCTTTTGTGGTGCAGATTAGATTTCGAGTACGAGTGCATCTCGTGGAGCTTTCAGAGTTGAGTTTTGATTATCTTGGAGTTGTGGTGAGCTACTTGATTGTTTCGTGGCCCACACCTTCCTCTATGTCTTTAATTATCATTTTATTTTAGTATTTAGACAGGATATTTCTTACGTCTAGGTTTGTCATTTAGTTCGAGTCTTGTATCGTAATTTAGAAGCTCTTGTACTTATGACACTAAATCTTGGGTGGTAATTTTGTTTTCCGCATTTAATACTTATGAAAGACTTAGTTGTTAAGATATGCTACTTGTCGCTTAGTTTCCCCAATATTAATATCAATAGAATTGAATTGAATTGGTTGGAAACATAGGTTCCATCATGACTTGTGATTTTGGGTCGTGACAAATATAAATTTACAAAATAATAATTTTTTAAATAAATATGTAAAATAAATAGTAACAATCAAAATTGATATTTTTTAAAACCAAATAATATTAAAGAAAAAGAATAACTAATTATAACTAATTAACTATTTTGTCATAAAAAAACTGCCACATGTCGTTATCCCATGTTGCCACTTGGCTTAATCTTAGGCTAGACTTTCTTCCTATTAATTATAAATAGATAATTAAGGAAGTTAGCTTTTCAGTTTCTTTAAATTCTCAAACTCAACTTTATTTATCAATCCATTTAAAAAAACATTAATGCAATTTATGACAACATAAAGATATATTTGATTGTAATTTTATGAATTATTTTTTTACCAATCGATATATTAGTTTATTAAAAAAGCGATTGCCTACTTTTAAGAAGTGAAAAAAAAATATTTATTAATTAACCCATTAAAAAAAGGTTACATCAACTTTTAAGGAAGAAATTTCTATTAATTCTTTAATTAACTTATTAAAAGATTGTCACTACTTTTAAGGTAAGAAAATATATTATTAATGCTCAATTAACGTGCATTTTTTATTTTTTCTTTTCTACTATATTAGAAAGAGTTTATATCAACATGTTTGCTTGAGGCCAATTAAATTGATATCAAGGGCATTTTGCACTTTTAGTTGAATAGCTATGCTCCGTGTCTATTAAGTTGAAAGTGACGAGCCACGTATCAATTTGTGTACCACCTGGATATAGAGCACGTATTGCCTCTTTGTGTACTCTTTCTCGGGAACGAAAATGTTAAAACCAGTGATTGAAACAATGGAAAGGGAGGAAAGCTTAGCATAAAGAGACAATGAGAGATCTGGACAGAAGAGAATTCAATATTATTGCTACAAAACAAATCAACGAATACAATGTCATTATCTATGTATACACACATCTTACTAACCGACCTAAGTCCCAAAATATCTAGCTCAATTAACCACCTTCTAATTACTGTTAATTAAAAACTAACTAATCCCTAAGTTAGTTATAACTACTTATGCCAGCTGGCTCCTTAGCTGCTAACTCCTATTCATTTCTTTATTCTCAACACTCCCCCTCAAGTTGAGGGTTGAAATACATCTACAAGCCTCAACTTGTCTAATATGTAATGATGTTGTTGACCTCCTAGAGCCTTAGTAAGAATGTCATCTTCTTGATCAATTCCAGGAATATGCATTGCCTTGATCAATCCCTTTTGTATTTTTTCCCTTACAAAATGGCAATCTATCTCGATGTGTTTGGTCCTCTCATGAAATATGGGATTCCCTGCAATCTGTATAGCATTTTTGTTGTCACAAAACAGCTCCACTGGTACCTTCACCTTCAAGTTCATTTCTTTCTATACTCCCACAAGCCAAATGATTTCTGCAACTGCAGAAGCCATGCTCCTGTATTCTGCTTCAGCTGTACTTCTTGAAATAGTCTCCTGCTTCTTTGACCTCCAAGATAGAAAGTAATTTCCCAGTTTCATACAAAAGCCTGTCACTGATTTTCTTGTCACTGCACAAGATGCCCAGTCAGAATCGCAAAAGGCTTTAAGTGTATCATCATTGTCACTACTCAGCAGAATGCCTAAACCAGGTCTTTCTTTAAGATATCTTACTACATGAAGTGCTCCTTCCAGATGGGATTGTTTTGGATCATGCATGAACTGGCTTCATTGCTAGATAAAGCAACTTCCCTACCATTCTTTGATATGCATTCTTGTCCACCAGTTATGGATCATCTCCTTCCTTCTTTAAGTGCTTATCATAATCAGTAGTAGTGAATTTCATATGTTGCTCTAAAGGTTTTATGGCAGGCTTTGCTCCTGCTAAACCCCATTTTGAGATCAACTCCAGTGTGTACTTCCTTTGTGTCATGAGTATCCCTTTACTAGACCTCAAAGAATTCTATTCCTAGGAAGTACCTCAGCTCACCTAAATCTTTACTTTGAAGTTTTGTTGCAGAATACTCTGTGTGTCGTTGATAAGTATCATATCATTTCCAGTAATCAATAGGTCATCCACATATATGAGTATCATTACAATTTTCTTACCAATCTTTTTAGTGAACAAGGAGTAATCATGTTTACTCTGTTGAAAGCCAGAATTGATTAATGCAGTGGTGAGCTTAATGTTCCATTGCCTAGATGCCTAGTTAAGACCATATAAGGACTTTTTTAATCTGCACACCTTTGAAGTCTCCCCCTTACTGCCAAAACCTTGAGGCAGTACTATAAAAACCTCTTCATGAAGATCACCTTGGAGGAAAGCATTAAACACATCCATCTGAAATACAGGTCAATCATTCATAGCAGCTAGAGAAAGGGCACATCTAACAGTAACCATTTTAGCCACAGGAGAGAAAGTATCATGAAAATCAACACCCTCCTGCTGTGTGTAACCCTTAGCTACAAGCCTAGCCTTAAATCTTTCTATGGAACCATCCGTATTATACTTGATTTTATACACCCACTTACAGCCTATAGGTAGCTTTCCAGCTGGTAAATCAACCACCTCCCAGGTCTTGTTATCCACAAGAGCATCAATTTCTAATTTCATTGCCTGTACCCATCTGTCATCCAGTATTGCTTCAGAATATGTTTAAGGCTCAGTTGAGGTAGAGAATTTGGAAAGAAAAGCTTGATAAGCAGGACTGAGATGAGAATAATGAACAACTTGATTAATTGAGTGAGGAGAAGGTCTGGAATGAGTTGGAGGATGGACATAGTCAGACAACCAAATAGGAGGTTTGGTAGATCTAGAGAGTCTTTTGATAGGTATTGGGGATGGAGAAGGAGTGAGAACTGGATCTGTAACGTCAGGAGGTGAGGAGGCAAGGAGAGGAGGGTCATGAGGAGCAGGAGATGGAGGTTGTGAGGAAGAAGTTTGTTGAGGAACAGGTGCAGCATCTGACTCAAAAAAATATGAAGGGGGACAATAAGGGGAATGTGAGATAGAGTCAGAGGATGTAATAAGAGAGGTCTTGAATGAGAAAATATGTTCTCGAAAATGGACATCTCTCTTAACAAAAAAGACATGAGATTGGAGGTTATATAATCTGTACCCCTTTTGAGTACAAGAATAACCCATAAACACAGCAGGTATGGCCCTTGGTGAGAATTTATCATGGGGGTTAGGGTCAGTGACATAGCATAAACAACCTAAGGTCCTCATGTGGCTTAGTGAGGGAATGACCTGCTGAAGTTTTTCATAAGGTGAAATGCCATGAAGAACACTAGAGGGTAGCCTGTTGATAATATAGGTTGCAGCAAGTATACAATCACCCCAAAACTTAAGAGGAATATGACCTTGAAATCTTAAGGCCCTAGCAATCTCCAGTAAATGCCTATGTTTTCTCTCATTCACCCCATTTTGTTGTGGAATATACACACAAGTCCTCTGGTGAACAATCCCAAAAGAATGAAAAAGAGTAGTACATTGAGAATTGATGAATTCTAGACCATCGTCTGACCTGATGGTCTTGATTGAGGTGTTAAACTGATTCTGGATGAGGAGAATAAAAGTTTTCAAGTGAATTAAGCAATCACTTCTGAATTTCAACAGAAAAACCCAAAGTCATTCGACTGAAATCATCCACAAAAGTAAGAAAATATTTGTTTCTATAAGTGCTCTGTTTATAAGGACCCCATACATCCATATGCACTAATTGAAAAGCTTTAACAGAAACAACTTTATGAATAGGAAAAGGTAATCTAGTTGTCTAGCAATAGGACAGACAGGACAGTCACAAATTTGAGATTTATCTAAAGTGTGCTTGATGGCATGAATCTGTGTGAGAACAGGAACTGGTGCATGACCAAGTCTTTGATGCCATATGGAGCTTTTGACACAAGTGGGATGAGTGGAGAAACAAGTGGAGGCATTAGTCAAGTTGGAAGTAATGGCAGGTGATGATGATTTGGTTGAGAGAATGTAGAGTCCATCCTTGACTTTACCAATCCCCTTCACCTTGCCAGTGTAGAGATCCTAAAAGAGGAAAAAATCAGGATAAAAAGAAGCAAAACATTGTAAGTCTTTGGTAAGCTTAGACACTGAAAGTAGATTGTATTGAATCATTGGAATGTGTAGAACATCCTGAAGGAGGTGATCCTTGTCCAATTGACAAGTTCCTTTATGAGTGATTGGGGCTATGGCACCATTTGGTAGGTGTACTTGATTATGAGGGGGAAGATGGAAGAACAATACTAGACGACATTAAGTCCAGTGATGTAAATCATGTGGTTTGAAGCTCCTGTATCAACAATCTAGAAAGTTTTAAAATCAGCCAAGAAACAATTAATGGTACCTGCCATGTTGGCTATATTCTCAGGAGAGTCCTGCTTTTCAATCAAGTTAAGGAGCTTTTGGAATTGTTCTGCAGTGAAGCCTTGTTCCTTAGACTGAAGTGTGTTAACTTGTTGACCATTTTGTGTTTGCTCAAGAACCTCATAACGATTCACATTGGCATTGTGTGCACTGTAGTCACCAGATCTACCTCCATTTGCACCTCTATGTCCTGAATGATAGTTGCCACCTCTGAATTCAGGCTGAATGCTCTCCCTATTCCTAGTGAACTTAAAATCAGGTGGATAGCCAATTAATTTGTAACATTGCTCTCTAGAATGACCTTTAAGATGACAGAAATCACATTGAAGATTAGATCCTTTCTTCATCTCTTGTTGTTGTTGTTCCTGGTGTAATTATCACCCATGGCAGCTGATCCTGAGGATTCCCCTTCCTCATACTTAAAAGATATAACAGGCTTCTGTTCAGGTTATGACCATGTCTCAATATAGCTGCAGCTGTGAGGGCAGAAGACTCGTCGTCTTCATAGTGTGGTCTAGAATGTGAGATTTGTGCAGCCATGTTAAGGTGAGCTCTCTGACTTTTCTCGTGAATTAGTAAGGAATAAGCTTGATTCAGGAAAGGTACTATCGGCATCATCAAAATCTGGCTCCTCGACTGAGTGTAATTTTCATTAAGACCACCTAAAAACTGCATGAGTTTTTGTTGCTCTAGATTGGTGATAAACTCGCGTGATCTTTTACAGGAACATGAAGGAGGTGGTACTAAAGACTCATATTCTTCCCAAAGTTCACTCAATCTGGAAAAATAGACTGAAATAGTAGAAGTACCTTGAGTCAGGGTCGCAATAGCTCTGTGCACATGATAGATCTTCGTAGCATTGACCTTATCAAACCGCTCCTTGAGAACAGCCCTAACCTTGTGAGCATTGGATGAATATACAATTCCATTCACGAGATCCTTCGAAACTGCACCCATGATCCAGGACAACACAATCGCATTAACACGCTCCCATTGATGTGCCATTTGACCTTCATACATGTCCCTTCTACAGGTGCCATCGACGAACCCGATCTTATTCTTTCCTAGTAGGGCAATACACATTGATTTACTCCAGAGAGTGTAGTTTTCCATTCCAGTGAGGACAAAATGAGCTAGATTAACTCCAGGAATGTTTGAATTTTGTAAATACAGTGGGTCGAAAGAGTCAAAACATGGAGTGGATCTCTGAGAGTTGGCATGGCCAGATCCACCAGTATTGATAGCATGCACATCTGAAGATTCACCTTCAATTGCCATTGAAATAGAAAAGAGGAGAAGAAAAATAGAGAAAAAAGAAGAACAACTGGAAGAGGAAGAAGCTCTACTTACTGGATAGCAATTACTGAACTCCGATCGCCATTACTGGCTCTGATACCATGTTAAAACCAGTGATTATAACAATGGAAAGGGAGGAAAGCTTAGCATAAAGAGAAAATGAGAGATCTGGAGAGAAGAGAATTCAATATTATTGCTACAAAAAATCAACGAATAAAATGTCATTATATATATATACACACATCTTACTAACCGACCTAAGTCCCAAAATATCTAGCTCAATTAACCACCTTCTAATTACTGTTAATTACAAACTAACTAATCCCTAAGTTAGTTATAACTACTTATGCCAGCTGGCTCCTTAGCTACTAACTCCTATTCATTTCTTTATTCTCAACAGAAAAAGAACATTCTCTAATGCTCACCCCATCTCTTTTCTATTAGACCTTTGAAGCCCTAATCTTCATCAACTCACACAAATCCTATTCTAAATTGTTGTGGAGATTAAACAATTAAGAGGAAGACCAAAGTAAAAGATTGCGATAAATTAAGCATCAAATTTGATAGAATTGATGGCTATTGAAAATTGGGTTAACCAAGAATTCAAAGCAGGGAATTTTTCAAGGCAACATTGGTTCTCAGTTTTGGGAAATACTAGCTAACAACCACACAGAACTGCTTTCAATCGTTCGGAGATTCTTATTCTACTGGTTCATATTTGCTCGTGAAGGTGAATTTTTGAGCTCAATAGATGATTTCGGATCGAGTAAAGACATGCATGTGCGTTTCTTCTTATTTACTTTGATTATTTTCTATTTTCTTCATAAGTTATTCCCAGAAGTCACCAAGATGTTTGATCATTTGCCTAAGAAAACTTATTGATCTTTTGTTATATTTTTTTAGTAAGTTGTGCTTCTATTTTTTTAATGTGTTGGTGATTTTGCACTTGTTTCTTATTCTTCCTCTTCCTATTTACCTCTTCCTTTTAGTCATTTACCAATTTTTTTTATGTTTCTCCATTTTCTTAATTCTTTTTTCACAAGTTTAACGATTTAAGCTTACACATCTTGAGATTCATACAATATGTCTTTTTAATTTCACTGTAGGTGCTGGCAGTTCAGCAAATCCTTTAAGCCTATAAATTTTGTGATTGTGGAGCTCATAGTATTTTGCTGCAATTGGTTTCAGGTGTAATACCCCAAGCTTCCAAAGAACTTAAATGCAGAACTCACCTGAAGACAGTGACCTACGGAGGCCATCTATGGGTCGTAGATGGATTGATGGGACCGTAAGTGGGGACCGTCAATGGCACTGTGAATTTTCAGGATTTTCAAGTTTCTGAACATTGACCTATGGAATAGCAGGATGGTTCGTAATTCAGTTGACGGGCCGTAGATGGGTTCCGTAGCTGCCTTCTAGACTTAGCAAAATTTTCAGCTCAAAATGAACTTTCTGAATCAATTGACGGAAGAGCAGGACGGTTCGTCAATTGATGTACAGACCGTAGATCCTGTCCGTTGATTTGCCCTGACAGTTTTTAATTACGGGCTTCTTGGTCTTTTCCCTAATTGTTTACCTATTAAGCTAAGTCGGTTATACCCTTAATCTAAGACCTATAAATACTTTCTAAGCCTAATTCCTTTCATTCTAATTCATTCCTAAACTCCTCTCTCAAATATTTCTCTCTAAAAGAAACTCTCTCAACTCTCAAGGAAGAAGAAGAAAGCTTGAATCCTCCATTGAAGACCTTCAATCTTCTCCAATTTCTTGTGGATTGCTTTGAGGTATGATAGTGCTCACCATTAGGAGCCCTTTCCTCCAATGGGCCCTTCCTCTTCTTCATGATTTTCAAGGTTTTACTCTAACCCTATTGAATTAGGGTTTGTGAGCAATTATTGTGGGTTCTTCAATTGTGATTTCAATTATTGATTTTATGATTTGTAGTGCACAATCTAGAGTGATAAAGTAACTTAGTGCATGATTTAGCGTGAATTACATGATTTGATGTAAAGATTACATGATCCCATGATCCCAAGTTAATTCTCCTCAATTTGATAATCTATGCTTTGATTGTTGGGTTGAGCTATGAATTGATGAAGTTATGACATCTTTATGAAACTAAGCAGGAATTATGAATGAATTGAGGATAATCCTATGAATTTAGCATGATCAAGTCAAAAGCATGATTTTTCTTTTATTATGTGAGTTCCTTCAAGTATGGGTAAATTGTCCTAATTATGGCTTTCTAAGCATGAACTTGCATTAATTTGCATGATATGAGTTGAATTTGCATGAACCCATATGAACTATATGATCTATGAACTATGAGCATGATGAACTAAGTAAAGATAAAGCTAATGAACTTATGCATGTCTCATATGAAGTTAATGATGAATTAAGGGTGCCTTGAGAGTAAAGTACCAAAGTTATGTTATGATGATGCTATGGTTGAGTAGTGAACGGTTTTCTCACATAATTCTCCCATTATGATAAAAGAAGAACAAGAGGCGATTACCCATGTACCCTAATGTAGATAAAGTGGCGATTACCCAAGTCTACCAATAATGAGCTTATGAATAATGTAGACAAGAGGCGATTACCCATGTCTACCTAAGATAAAATGAACTATGATTAATCCGTGGGAAGTATGCTTAGTACCGAGTGGACAAGTGGCAATTATCTATGTCCCATAACCTATGTGCCACCATAGGGTGATGGCCTAGGATAGACACTAGCTAGTGGATCCACATAAACTAAGAAGTTCATGGTCTTACCTTGGCAAGTAAGACACCTCTTTTCGGTGTGGGGTAGACACCGAATTCCATGTTGATACCTTGATATATGCTTTATGTTTTATGTTTATCATGTTTTTAATTTGGCCATTGCATGTCATGATTATTTTTCACTCTAGCATGATTTACTTGTTTATGTGCATTGCTATCATACTTAGTACTTAATTGTGCTAACGCATACTCTTGACTACATTAATTTTTTTGGTGTAGGACGTGGCGATTCACCTTCCACTCGTGGCTAGAGCTTTATAGTAGCAAATTGATAGAAGACTTGGTGAGTCCTGATCCATCTGAGGACATAGCCTAGTTGTTCTTATTTTCATGTCACTTCTTTTCAGTTGTCAGATTGTATTGGGTTACGTCCTAAACTTTACTTTCTATGATAGATTGACTTTGAGACATGAGATGTAGACTTCCGTTGTTTCTTTTAAATTTTTTGATATGAAATTCTCTTTTGAACTTTTATTCTCTATTATCTTGTATGTAATGTATGCTAAGTGGCTTGTATGAGGCCTCTCGGGGTCTTGTACGCCATGTCACATCTAGGGGGTACCTTGGGTCGTGACATCAGAGGTATATTCTTTGTCATGAAAAGTTATAACAAGGTGCTTCTATTCCATTTAGTATGACGAGTAAAAATTGTATGTTTGGAGACTTCTTCCGACATTTTTGGTGCTTAATACTAACCTATTTCTCTAATTTCTCTTTGGCGCCACCTGTTAATTTAGCTGTCTTCCATAGATATTTTTAACTTTTCTTTCTATTTTTCCTATCATCTTCTCTCTGCCTATTTTCTTTCATTTGCTCGGTTTCTTCTCGAATTTGTAATTGTTTGGTGTTGAAGAGGTTTCTATTGTTAAATTTTCTTTGTGTTCTCTTCAATTTTTCTGCCTTTACTTGGACATTTTTAGCTATGTTAAATTTTGTATGCATTAGTTTCGAGTTTCTACCTCATTTGCTCATTTCACGAGTATAACTTGAAAAAAAAAGATTTTTAGGAACTTCTCTAGCATTGTGAAAACATTAGCTAAAACCTCCACTTAAAAGATACTACTGGATTAATTATTAAGTTTGTGGGCTTAACAAGTTTTCTTCTTTTCAAATCTCAATTTGAGTTCTAATTTTGTATGCCTTTTTTGCCTCTATTCTGGTGAGTTTTTCTTTCTTCTTTGCTTATTTAATGCATGCAATTATTGCTAACGGAATT
This sequence comes from Solanum appendiculatum, assembly GCA_018342035.1. NCBI lineage: Eukaryota > Viridiplantae > Streptophyta > Magnoliopsida > Solanales > Solanaceae > Solanum > Solanum appendiculatum. The sequence goes on along the minus strand of JAGDQO010001064.1, from coordinate 32,787 downwards.
TGGTGAACATTTGTAGTAGCTCTTTGTACTTTTGGTCACTTATTGGATTTTATACATATATACTTGTGTCTGATTTGTAGTTGTTTGTTAATATGCCTTTTTTTTGGTTAAGTATAGAGCTCCAGCTCCTTTTATTTATTAAAAGAGTATATACAAGCAGGTACTAGTCCAAATAGTGGACTAGCCCAAAAAAGATATAGCCCAACCAATACACTCCTGTTCAGGTGTTATTACAAGTCCCTATCTAGTAGGGTTTCCAAATTTGTGCTCCTCTTCATTCTCTCTTTGTCGCCATTTGGAGCTCTGTGGAATCTGACTTTCCTCTCCTTATTGTTGTGGATCATTAACACCTTCATCTTGCTCTTCATGTTCTCGTGTCCTTTCAGGCAGAGGTAAATTTTTCATTCATTTCCTCTTTTCCTCCCCTTTTATCCTTACTTCCTTCATTTCTGATGTATAGATTAATTCGGTGGAGTAGTGGTTACCCAAGGTGGTTGCTGTAGAGGTGCCTAGTTTGTGGTCTGGCTCGCAACTCCTTGTAAGTTACTAGTGTCACTCCCTTTCTTCTTTCTTCTTTGAACCTCGTTTTCCGCTGTAGTATTAGAGGAGATAAGGGAAGCTCCTGGCGTGGAGTTCCTTGCCAACCCTGGATCTGTGATTCTCCATCCAACCTCGAGGCCCTCGCTTTTGCTGGAGGAACTTTTTGTAAGTTTTCATAGTTTACACTAGGTTGCTTTTTATTCACAACTATGTGAGCCCTTTGATGGCAAAAACTTGCTCTTTAAATATCTTGGCTGTGGGGTTTGCTGAAACCCTCACATCTTAAGCACAACATGCTCTTGTTTATCTATCCTGCACTTTTATCCTCCTTGTCTTTATCCGTAATGTTGGTATGCCTGATTTATCTGGATTCAGTATCCTTTTGCATTCTGCTGGTAATTGCTGGAAATTATGCCATTTTATCATTGCCTGCTGACTGTATGCTTCATTAGCTATCTTATCTGCTAGTTGGTTCACTTCTCTGAACACATGCTTTATGCTTACATTCATCTCTCTTACTAGCTCCTGTATGTTTTCTATCTCCTCTATATGATCCCATGGTACTCTCCACTCCCTCTTGATCATCCTTGTTGTGCTCAGTGAGTCTGTTTCTGCAACAACATTTGTGAAGTTGTTGTTGCAGAACTTTAAAGCACTGTGTATAGCCCTAATCTCCGCCCCCATACTCATTCCCTGTCCAAGTTTTGAGCTTCTGCGTATTCCAAGTCTCCTACACTGTTTCTGACACAAAAACTGTATGTGCTTTCCCCCGGATTGCCCCTGCTCGCACCATCTGTATTACATTTGATCTAACTTATTTGTGGTTTTTCCCAGGTTACTGCATGGTAATGTAGTTTTGGCCTGTAACCTTTTAACACCTCTACTATTCCTTCCCACTTTCTTGGTACTTTTACCCATGGATACACAGTTTTCATTAAGCGGAATATGTTGGTTTGGCACTGCTGGTAAAGTGATTCGAATGTCACCTCCTTCCCATGTTTTCTTGCATTCCTCCTTTTCCATAGCTCCAACATCAGGATTGCTGGTATTGCCTGATAGATTATTCTCAACTTAGGGTTATTTGTTGCTTTCCACCATCTTGTGATTATTTGTTACAGTCCACCTTCCATTTTGTTACCTGCACAATTAGCAAAATGCTTCCATAGCTTGGTAGCTATGGGAGCTGTTAGAAATAAATGGTTCATTGTCTCCTGATCATGATTATTGCAGCAGTAGCATCTGGGGGCCAAACTGACACTCATATTTTTAAAGATTATCTTCTGTGGCTATTCTTCCTTTCCAACTTCTCCATAAAAGGAAGTTGATCTTAAAAGGCACCCCCCTGCTCCAGATGCTAGTCCACCACCAGGCTTTCTCCTTTTTGCTTCGCAGACACTCATAGGCAGACTTCACTATGAAGGCACCTCAAGAGTTACCCATCCACCTTGGAATATCTCTTGTTCCTTCCTCCACCATTGGGCTTCTATTCTCTAGCATATGATCTGTCATTTCCTCTGATAACATTTCTCTGAGCTTTTGACTGTCCCATTCCCCATTAACTATGAATTGTCTAACCTCCACTTCTTCTTCTCTCCATTATGCTCCTCTATGTAGTATAATGCTCCTTTCTTTGTCCAATTATCAAACCAGAAGCTTACTTCTCCTGATTTAATTTGCCACCATACGGCATGTTCTACTTCCTCCCTCACTTCCAACATTTTCTTCCATACGTGAGAAGCACCAGTCCCTTTTGCAATTCTAGGGTGGTGTTTTTTGCAGTATTTATTCCACATAACGTACTTCACAGTGATGTTGATGTCTTGAATCTCCACCGTAGTTTTCCGAAGAGAGTTTTTGTGATTACATGCAATGATCTGAATCTGATTCCTCTTTCCTCCTTGGGGTGGCACATTTCCTCCCTGCTATCCAATGTTTCCCTTTCTCTCCACCTGTTTTACTCCAAAAGAAGCCTGCAAATAGCTGATGTAGTTGATCGATTGTTTTCTTGGGTGGGTTCATAGCTGATAGCAAATATATAGGTACGGACTGTAATACGTTAGCTATTAGGATAAACTTTCCCCCATAGGATAACCATCTGTTCTGCCACATCAGTAGTCTATTTTTGACCTTCTTTACTAACTCGTCAAATTGAGCTCTCCTTTTTCTGCCATAGAAAACAGGGCATCCTAGGTAAAGTGAAAGGGAAATTTCCTTGTCGTATTCCAGTTAACCTCCTTAACCTCATCCCTACTATAAGTGGTGTGTCATCATGTAAGTAGTAAAAACTCTTTTTTAAGTTTATCGTCTGCCCTGATATCAATTCATACTTCTTTAGTGTTTCCATCATCTTCCTAATCGATTTTCTATCCCCAGAGTAAAATAGGATAGTGTCATCAGCGTATGATAAATGCTTTATTGGGGGACTCCATTTAGGCATCCCTAGCCCTTGAAATCTGTCTCCTCGTGTAGGTTGTTCAGCCCCCTTGCCTCAGCTGCTATTATAAACAAGGATGGGGTTAATCGATTGATTTTCGATATCTTTAGGGAGCTGGACACACCATGCCAGAGTACAAACCACGAGAGGCATTGGCGTTCTACTCCCGCTGACTAGAGGGCAAGAAGATATGATAATATGAATGATGAAGACTGAATTAGTAGACATTAAGTCCAATTATTTCTGAGTTTTTGCTATGACTCTTAACAGGAGAATAATAGGGAAAAGAAGGATATTGGATTTTTATCATGTATTTCAGTCTGCAATAAGAAATAAGTATTTGTATGTTATCCAATATTCCTTGTGACTGTTAAGGCATGCTCATATTAATTTCTCTCCAGTATTCATCAAGTATCTCAAAACATTTGTTTTGAACTAATGATAAATCGAAAACAACATCTCTATTCCAAAAAAAGTAGGGTTAAGATTGATCTATGAAGGAAATAAAATTACCCAAGGTAATAATATATGCACAAGTGAAAGACCCAACACAATGATTTTGTAAGAAGCTTTATTCAATAACTCAATGACTCTTGTATTTTTTGTACATTAAGTGTATCTTTCTACACTTTAAATGTATCTCTCACTACACAATGAATGTATCTCTCATTACATTGAAAATATGTAATAAAGCACCTCTATTTATAGGACTAACAACCAAAGTAAACTAGGACTAGGAAACTATAAAACTAACAAATCCTAATTAAATATAAATAAGTAAATACCATAAATAACAAATCCTAAACTAGTAAGGAATCCTAAACTACTTAGGAATCCAATTCTTGGTTTATTTCCTACATGGCCTCCCTTAAACCAAGATCTTCAAATGTGACCGTGCCTAGCATCTTCTTCAACTTTCTGAAATATGTAGCATCGACAAAATCGTGCGTGCCATCTTTGGTCTACTTCAATCTCTCTTCAGCAGAATTCAAGATCAATTTGACTTTCTTCATATTTAATATTTTAAAAATACCATCACCATATTTTTTTCTTTTCTTGTATTCTGGAATAACTACTCTTGCCTTAAAATCATCTGCTTCTCCAATTGATTTGTACTTGGTCTTGCATGTCCATTCAACTTCAGTTGGTTGTGTATGTGGTAAAGTAGAATCTTCAGCAAATAATTTTTCATGCTCTTCAAAACCTATAATTTTGAATAATGATTCAGATTAGATTGTATCTTGACAATTCATAGTCATGCACTTTAATTGCGGATCTAGAACTTCAATTGTTTTTGCTTCAATTTTGGATAGATCATCAAAAACTTGCTCTTGGTGAACACTTTTGCTTCTTTTATTGCTACCTTCATCTTCAAAAGCTTCAACTAATTTTTCTTGTGAGACAATAGTAAGTATTTCAATTTCTTTTTCAATAGCTTCACTTTGAATGTTACAAAATCCAAGCTGAAGAGGTCTAAGGTGATGATCCTTGAGAAACTAGAAGGGAGTTTCAAGGATGACTTTAACAAACTTGAAGCATATGGGGCTGAATTAAAACAGTCTAATCCGGGAACTGATGTTGAAATAAACATTTCAAAAGATGCTTTTGAGCAAGGTATAAGAAAGCTCTTGAGGATGTACATATGTTTTAATGCCTTGAAGGTAGGTTGGAAAAGTGGATTGAGACCACTCATTGGTTTGGATGGTACTTTCTTGAAGGATAAGATCAAAGGTCAATCGTTGGTTGCTGTGGGACAAGATTCTATGAATCAATTCTATCCAATTGCATGGGCAATGGTTGACAAAGAAACTACCAGGACATGGTCATGGTTTGTGGAGCTTTTGAAGAGGTCTTTGGACCTTAAAGATGGAAGTGGAGTGACCTTTATTTCTGACATGCAAAAGGTATATCATTTCTTAAACATGTTTCATTATATTTTTTGACTTATTTTCTGTTTTGATTGTGACCTCCTCTTCATTGCTATGTTTTTTTAATTTTACAGGGGTTACTGGATGCTGTGAGCAATGTACTTCCTGCGGCTCATCAAAGATTTTGTGTTAGACACATTGAATCTAATTGGCTAAAAAAATGGAGGAGTGGGGAAATGAGAAAGCTGATGTGGTGGTGTGCTTGGAGCACATATGATGAAGAGTTCAAAGATCAACTCAACAAGCTAGGCAAATTGGATACAGATGCTGCTAAGGACTTGATTGGTAAACCACCTCGGGCATGGTGTAGAGCCTATTTTGACACAGAGTGTAAGAACACAATGGTTGACAATAACTTCACAGAATCCTTCAATGCTTGGATTTTAGAAGCAAGAGGTATGCCAATTATCAAAATGTTGGAGCAAATAAGGATTAAGGTTATGACTAGGTTGGCAGAAAATGAAGACAAAGTTAGGCATTGGAAAACTGAATACAGTCCACAATGCATGAAGTTGTACAATGATTATAGGACAATAGCACATAGAGGCACTGTGAACTTTAATGGTGATTATGGTTATGAAGTGTCCGAAAGTGATGATAGGCATACTGCGAACTTGGAGCATATTAGATGCACCTGGAAATTGTGGGACTTGTCTGGAATTCCCTGCCCTCATGCCATTAATGCATTTATGATAAGAAAGTTATTCCCGAGACAAATTCATTGGTTTTATTGTAAAGAAGCATATTTGCTGGTATACAAGCATAAAATACAGCCTGTTAGGGGAATACAATTTTGGAATGTTGATCCTGCTCATGCAATGGAGCCACCTGAAGCGATCAATACAATTGGAAGACCCAAAAAAAAAAGAGATAGAACAACAGATGAAGCAAGAAAAAGAAAAGGTGAATGGAGTTCATCAAGGAAAGGTTCTATAATGACATGTAGTAATTGTGGGGAACAAAATCACAACGCAAGGGGTTGTTATAAGGTATGTTTTTAACTTATTTTCTTCTTTTAGGTAAATCTTTAACTTGCATTAATTGTGTATTTTTGGAGATTGCAATTGTTGGAACTATTTTAAGTTGAATAAAAAATAGTTGAATAGTTGTTGGGACTGTTTTTAGTTGTAAATTTTTTTAGACTTAAATGTTGAATATATGAAAATTGAAATTGGTGGGACTGTTTTTAATTGGGCACTTTTTTTAGATTCATTAACTGGATAGTTTTTGGGACTGCTACAACTTTGTATTTTTTGAGACTGCAATAGTTAGAAATATGAGTTAACATTATTTTATTTGACAGGAAAAGGGGGCTGAACAGATTTCAAGGAATGGCAAAGGCAAAAAAAAAATGGTGAGACATCAACTGGAACACAACAATCTGGCCATGCCTCAAGAAGCAACTGTTATGAACCTGAATTTGGTACGCAACCATCTCAACAATCAGCCTTTCAAACTCAATTTGATACTCAACAGTCAACAGCTTATGGACCTGATATTGGTGACGATGAAGACCCAATATTGAGGCCAAAAACCATCTCTGAAGCTGATACATTGCTGGCCATGAGAAAGAGCAGAATGATGCCATCAACTGGTGGTAGAAAAATTCAATTCACCAGAGATGCAACAGGGGTGTCAACTCCAACAAACTTGCCTTATTCACCAACAAAGATAACTTGGCGAGGAAAGGAAGCGGTTACATGCAATCAGTTACAAAATGACGTGAGGACAAAACGTATCAAGATGATGGCAAGAAAGGGGCAAGGGGAACCAACCCCCGATTCTTCTGAAATATGAAAGTTGTTTTTCTTTTTCTTTTGTGATGCCTAGAAATTTTTATGGCTAAACCTTTTATTTTGTGATGCCTAGACATTTTAAAGGTTAAAGCGGTTGACATGTGATTTTTGTTATTACAGTTAGTTTAACCTTTAAATGACAATTACCTATTTTGTAATAGGATGACAATTGATGCTAGATTTGTTGAAATATTAAGTTATGCAGTATGTTGATATTGAAGTTTTATATTATAGATTTGGTGGTTCTCTGTGGGTTGTACCAATGGTATCAGCGCTACTCACCGCCCTTTGTGTCTGTCGTGCCATAGATGGTGATGCCGGTATTAGAAGTGTATCTTATAAAAGATAATTTCAATGTTCACAGGGATACTTTCAGCAGTTGTTTTTCTGCATAGAAAACTTGCTTGCATTCTGTTTGTGTTCTTTGCAGCTTGTCAACTACTGAAAAACCTGTTGGCAAATGATTAGGTTTAAAGGCCATCTATGCTGGAAATGGTTTAACAGGTACATTAAACAGAGGGAAGCTGAAACTGATGTTCCAGGTGAGTAGTTTGACACCTGATGATTGAAGTTAAATGCCATTTGTATTTTTCAAATTACAAGTATATTTATATCTTATTTATCACAAAAGGTAAGTAGTAAGTAGTAACTATTACAAATGAGCTGTAGAGGATTGTATTTGTGTAAAAAGGTTCTATAACTTGAGTATTTCTTGAGTTTGATTTTATGCTCCTCTCTCGACTCTCTCCCCATTCTTACTCAGAGGTTCGTTATCTAATTTTCTCTAAAACGTCATATTGAAAATGGTTTAACAGGTACATGCAGTTTCAGTAAGAGGAGGAACAAGACACGCACACTGTGTTAGATGTGGTCATCGTAGCTTTCACATCAAGAAGAGTCGTTGTTCAGCTTGTGCTTACCCTGTTGCTTGTCTCAGAAAATATAAGTGGAGCGTCAAGGCACTTAGAAGAAAGACCACTGGAACTGGTCGTATGAGATATCTCCGCAATGTTCCCCGCAGCTTCAAGGCAAACTTCAGAGAAGAAAATGAGGCAGCTCAAAGGAAGAAGGGCACTGCTACGGCCTCTTAAGTTTCTAAAGAAGTTGTTTGACATTGTTTTGTTTTGATTGTCTTCCATTTCGCTGATGAATCGAAGTTCTGAATATTTGTTTCTCGGATATTACCTCTCATCTGTTAGATTGGAGTTATTGCTGTTTAAAAAAAATGAATTCACTCCAATGATTCACAAAGTACCAAAACAACAAAATTACATTGAGAATTACTTTCCGCGGTTGACACTGTACTGAAATAATAAAATTACATTACTTGACAAAGTACCTAACTAACATAAGTTAACTTCCAATGATTGACAAAGTTCCTAAATAACATAAGCACTAAACTATAGCTAAAATTAACATTACATTAGACTAAACTCATATATATGCCAAATTAAAAGTTAAGGTTCCCTAATAACATGTCATTAGAGCAACAAGCAAACCAAACAAGCACAAGATGATCAATCTCTGTCTCACCACATTTTTTCTCAACCACTCTATTGTTAGAGCATCCACAAAATGAAAAGATTCAAATTCATCCACCTTCAATGCCAATATATTTCTCTCAACCTCAAAAACATCCAATTTTTTCCGTAATTCTTTTATAGTTGCACCATCATTAACAGCTCTAACTTCAAAATCGACTATCTTCTTCGTCAAATAATTTCTCTCAATATCACAAGCATCTAATTTTTGCTTTTGATTGTTGATGATATCCGTAGCTCTTGGGGGGAATTTTTCATCATCCCATTCCCAAAAATTACATGACTGATTCTGCCCAAATATCACAAATTAGTCAAATAATATCAAAATTCATTAAAAGAAATGGCAGAAATAAAAGTCAAACATAAACTTACCTTGGGCATTGGACATTTGATAAATGGTCTACCAGCATTGCTCGGTGTCCTCGCTGTGAAACGACTGACTTCAAGTCCACAGTAACTCCTCCTCTTCGAACTAGTAGAGACATTTGATCCCTCAGACATTGTTAGAAAATAAATTGATTGAAGAAGATGATAATGGAAGAACTAAGTTTGAGGATTAGGGAATGTGTTAGAACTCATTGCAATCGCTCGAGAAGTGAAAGAGGCTCTTAGGGTTTTTTTAAGGGAAAAGAGTCAAAAATACCCCTCAACTTTGTTTTATTGGCTGACTATGCCCTCGCCGTTAAAATGAAGTTATTCTTACCCCTGCCATTACTAATTTCATCATTTGTACCCCTCCTTGGACGGAAATCCCCAAATCAACTCAAATTAACCCGAATTCCTTTTAAACGACTCCATTTAAAACCCGTACCGAACCTTCTATCTATCTTAACCCAAATAAAATTAAATCCATTTTCGGATTAATTTGAATTGATTTGGGGATTTCAGTCCAAGGAGGGATACAAATGATGAAATTAGTAACGGCAGGGGTAAGAATAATTTTATTTTAACGGCGAGGGCATAGTCAACCAATAAAACAAAATTAAGGGGTATTTTTTACCCTTTTCCCTTTTTTTAATTGAAAAAATGAAGAAAAGAAGTGGGTTTCTGATGGGTTATAGGGAGTTTCAAATATGAGTGGGTCTTTTACTTTGATGGGTTATTTTAGTTCCAATTTTTTTTTAGAATTTTGATTTTTTTTTAAAAAAATAATGATGTGGCCGAATTATAATTGGCCACGTGTAAAAAATGATTTTGCAAAATCACTGTTAAAAAATAATGGCATGGATAAGCCTTTTCTTAAATGGTAATAGTATAGATGAGCCAAACTTTTAACGGATGCCATAGACAACATTTTCTCAAAGTTCAATGGCATATGAGCCTTTTCCCTTTTACTTATTAGTATGATGATACAGTTTAATTATTTTCTCTAACTATAAAAACCCATCAAAGAATTCAGAATCTTGATATACCAAACATGACAAGAAAAAACTTTATTTTACATTATAATATACTGTTAATTAGTTTCTTGACATTTTTGTTTTTGGTAACAGAAGGGGCACCTCAGAGTGCACTGGTAACTCAACTCCCTGGCTTCAATGGCACTTTTCAGTCAAAGCATTATGCTGGGTTTGTATTCTTTTTGTGAAAAAGATCTGAACTTTATGTTGATTTTTGTACTTTTCTGAATGTTTCTTGAAATGAGTTTTCAGGTATTTTTCTTTTTCTTTCTTTCTACTATATTAGAAGTGTCAGTTTAGCGGTGGTATCAACAGGTGTGTTTTGTGTCAATAGATTTAAAATTAAGGATAGTTTTGACTTTTGACATTTAGCTAACAGTATAATACTTGCATGTCAAAAAAGTTTGTAATTTCTTTCATTTTACAGTTGTGTCATTTACTTCTGTTGCCAAGTGCCAACATATAGTTCTATGTGTATTGAGTTTCTTCATCTTCCTTTTCTTTTATTTATTATACCAAAAAATATGTCAATCAATTTGATGGCCAACATGAAGTGAATTATCCTGTTGTTGATTAAGGTAAATCAATTTGTTCGATGCATATGCGTTTGTCGTTTCTCTCTTTTCGTCTTTGTGCTTTGTTCAATTGCTCTTGATATTCACTGCTTGCTTTAACTCCATCAAAATTTCAATTTCTCTATCTGGGTTTGAATTAATCTCTGGCATTCATCGAAATTTCAGTTGCTAAGGAATGATAAAATTAAAGACTAAATAAATATGTTAAGGGACCAATGGATCATTTATGTATGTAAGCAACCAAAAAATAAATCCACTACTGGGCGGCGTTTATGCATATTTCGAAATACTTAGTAAGTCTTATTTCTTATTTCGATATGTTTCAAAGCACAGGTATTTCACAGGCTCTTAGGCTTTACTAGCAAGCGATTAAGTAGAACTATGAAAATGCCATGTATTCGATTAATCTGCATTTGCCTGCACCTATCTGGAGGAATATGGCAGCTCAATGCAGGTCCAAACTAAAGCTGTTGGAACTGCCCCAGATATTCAAAGGTAAAGTTTCGTATGAAAACAAGGACACGTGTCGTCCCTGCTGAATAGTGATAGTTGTTGGTAGTGTTCTTTACTCTTAGTTTATGTCCTCCTCATCAAGTTATAATTGTCTATTTGTAGTTGAGTAATTGTGTCATGCAAGTACTTTGTTCAGATTTTGTTCAGTGGAAGATACAAGTGAAAAATCAAAGGATGAAAAAGCAATGGTAATGTTTAGTCGCACAAGACGTGGATTGAAAAATATGACTCCGATGAATGCATTGTTTGTGGAATTTCATGCCTTTTCTCATACCTTTTAATACTGCATTTCTTTCTTTGTCTCATCTCTCTGTTCACTCTTCTCTTATTGTACTCCCCTTTTACCATATCTAGGAAGTCACGATGCCGGAGCAGTGTAGGTACTAATAAAATAATTCTTGCTTAAATTATCTATTTTCTTATAGGTAAATTTGTCTTTCAATTTCACTAGCTAGCGTGCGAGATTTTCTAAATTAGAGTTGTTTTGTAGTTTCAAATCCATTTTGTGCATTCTGTAATTAAATGGTTTAGATTACTCATGGAATGATACAAAACAAAGATACAAATTATACGAATCTGACCTCATCTGTGGTTTTCATGCTCCAATTTAAATGTGCTGCGTAAATGTAAAGACTTGTCAATGATTACCATGGTACGCTAGTCCTAAAAAAGAAAGACAATTGTCTTCCTATGCGATACTAGTAGGTCTGTAGCAATTACTCATATGTCCCATCTTTATGACGTCTTAAAATGTATGACATGATTTTCTATATACTACTTTGAATTTTGATGCGATGTTTTCCCTATCAAACTGACTTTAAACCATTACTATAACATGTTCTTCCACTATACTCATGTAGTAGGATGCCTAAGGTAAATGTTGTTAGTGAGCATGTACATGATCACACACAAATTATTCGAGATCTTTTTTGATGCTATAATCAGAACGATTATGTTCATTTTTTTGTTTCTTGCAGTGGGGATCACGATATATGTGGTACCAATCACTGGTTTAGAAAAATGGACCAGAGATATCCGATCGTGGATGAATGGAGGCCTTGGTATGTGAATGAACAAGTTGCAGGGTATGTCTGTGTCTCCATCTTCTGAATCATATGCATTTTTAACCTCTCTAATACTGTTCCAATTCTGTAAAATCCATTTCAAAATGCTTAAATCTTTTGTGCAGTTTTATACAAGGTTATGACAACAACCTCATTTTTATGACTATTAAGGTATGTTCATATCAAGAAACCGTGCTTGAGTACAAACCACGAGAGGCATTGGCGTTCTATGCCCACTGGCTAGAGGGCAAGAACATATGATGATATGAAGAATGAAGACTGAATTAGTAGACATTAAGTCCAATTATTTCTGAGATTCAAGAGAGATTTTTTATTTTTCCCTATGATTACTCTTAACAGATGAATTTTATAAAAAAGGAAAGAAGGGAGAAGAATATTGGATTTTTACCATGTATTTGAAGATATATATTTATCCAATGAGAAATGATAATTTCTCTATTTATCCAATGTATTTTCTGACTGTTAAGGCATGTTCATATCAATTTCTACGCCTAAATATGTATCAATTTTAAATTTTGAATCCAGTAACTCAAATGATCAATAGATTCAATGGTATCTCACGTTCGTAAACTTCAAATCATAAATTCACCTCAGTGATTTAAATTATGACACAATGCCTTCTTGGGACATTAAGTACAAGTTTTGTTAACTTGTGACAAATTTAAAGGACCAAAACTTTTAAGTTTATATTCAGTCAAAACATTATGCTGGGTTTGTATTCTTTGTGTTTTTTGTGAAAAAGATGTAAACTTTATCTTGATATTTCTACTTTTTTTTGAATATTTCTTGAAATGGGTGTTCAGGTATGTTGATATAAATGAAAGTCATGGCAAGAATATGTATTACTACTTTGTTGAATCTGAAAAAAACCCATCAAAGGATCCAGTTGTTCTCTGGCTTAATGTTGGACCTGGCTGCTCAAGCTTTGATGGATTTGTCTATGAGCACGGTAACAAGTCTAATTCTGCTTACAGATTGAGTTGAATTTGGGCGGGTTTAGATTTTCGTAAATGCATATATTTTGTAAAGAATAATGTTAACAGTTCGTGTTAATAGTTGATTCTTGTGTTCTATATAATGCAGGACCTTTTAATTTTGAGTTGGGAAAGAAAAATGGTAGCCTACCTATTCTGCATAACAATCCATACAGTTGGTCCAAGGTTATTATTTTGGTTAATTCTACTTTATCATATGCTTACATTTCATTAGCCACTCATTATGATTTGATTCTTCCAGGTTTCCAATATAATATATCTGGACTCTCCTGTTGGTGTTGGATTTTCTTACTCGAAAAACGAATCTGACTATGATACAGGAGACTTAAAAACTGCATCTGATACCCATTCTTTTCTCCTCAAGGTAACATTACATAAATTTACTAGTTCTACGCTAGTTATGTCGTAACTCATTTGTTGTTCTGCTAAATGATGCTTTTGATAGTGGTTTGAGATCTACCCGGAGTTCCTCACAAATCCATTTTACATAACTGGAGAGTCTTATGCTGGAATATATGTGCCAACTCTGGCTTCTGAAGTAGAAAAAGGTAGTTTGGATCTTAAATGAATATGAATTGATTGGTGGTGTTCAGGGAGATAAACAAATTAACCTTCTTCTGCTTATGTTTTTTAGGTATTGATGCTGGAGTAAAGCCTGCAATCAACTTCAAGGTATATACGTTTCAAGATTTTCACGGGTTAACTAGTTGTCTGGGCTGTAAACTAATCTTTATGTTCTATTGCAAAGGGTTACATGGTAGGAAATGGCGTGACAGAAGAGAAAATAGGCGGTAATGCTCTTGTTCCATTTCAACATGGTATGGGCCTCATTTCAGATAAACTATTCGAGATAGTTGCTTCTTCTTGTGCTTGAATCATTTGACTTCTGAACATTTTTAGAATTCATATCGTCAAAAAATATGGTACGAAACAAATGTTAAGCTATGTTTATACATTTACCACTCCAATATATTAGCAATAGTCTCTGATTATTCCTTTTCATACTCAGGAAGTCACTGTCGTGTGCCATGGAAATTTCTACAACCCAGGGAGTAAGGATTGTATAGAGAAGCTTATTGAAATTGAGGAGGTTAGGTGTTAATTCATTTTGTCACGACATGAGCAATAAGCAATTCATTGTTCTGGTTTATTGGTCCAAATGCACCTTTTTCGCCTATTTCAGGATGTTAGTGGTCTAAACGTGTATGACATTCTAGAACCGTGTTACCACAACACTGAACCTAGTGTAATCACCAACAATAACTCAAGATTGCCAACGAGCCTTCGTAAACTAGGTGAGACAGAAAGGCCTCTTCCTATCAGAAAGAGAATGTTAGGCCGTGCTTGGCCTTTTAAACCACCAGTAAGAGAGGGAATTGTCCCAACTTGGCCGGAGCTTCTCAATGAGATATACGTCCCTTGCACTGTAAGTCACTCTTCATATTTTGTTTATTCTCTTTAACAGACACATAATCTGAAATGAAATATACTGGACGATCGTGTTTCTAGTTTGAGGCTAAACAATGAAGATGTTCGTAAAGCAATTCATGCTGAACAAGTAAGATATAATTTTCTCATCTTGTACTAACTTTCAAGAGGATTTATATTCCTATACTCAAAAAAGAAAAAACAAATATAGAGTTGGTGATTTATGGTTCAATCCCATTGTACATTAAGCAACTGCGATAGATCCCTGGGAGCTATGCACAGACAGCATAAATATCAGACATGATGCTGGAAGCATGATTCCGTATCACAAAAACCTCACAGAGGATATCGAGCACTCATATACAGGTCCAATAGATTACTAAGTCTCTTTAACTTCTTTCTATTCATTTTTCCATCCTCCTGTATTACTCATGTATTATTATGTAACACCAAAGACATTGACTGACACATTTGTTTACCCTTTTCGGTTAATTAAAAAATCAAACCACAAAATAAAGTTAAAATTGTCAACTCACCTCTGCACCAGAAGGCAAAGACTACGTCAACACAAAACAATATACTATCTTTACAAAAAAAAAACACAAAAACATAGTTTGCTACATTTACCAGTTGCCCTACCAAAAAGCTGGTACAACTTTAAATTTCACAATAACACCAACCAAAACAAAGTTCCGGCAACACAAAACGAAATGTCTTTGAGAAATGTGATAGGAAATGGAGGCAGTCTTTCACATTTTTGCAGATGCATGCAGCTGACGTACAAAGCTCGTACACGTTAAATTGCACAACATCAACCTACAACAAAGTTCCGGCAACAATAAAATAAAGTTCAGAGAGAGATACATTCCTGCAGCATAAAAAATACTTAATGAACTAAAACATGACAACGCTTCAGTGCAATTTCCAAATGCATCAGATAACAAAAGGCATCCAAACCACCAGGATAACAAACAAAAAAAATGCTTAAATGGAATGCATAACCAACAATTAAATAAATGCACTTCGAAGATAATCGAACAAACGTCTTACCATTAGTCATCCGATGCAGATTTTCTTTTTCCAAGCAAAGACCCTTGATCCTTCCAACTTCAACGCAAAAGTAAAGAAAGCCATCAGCACGACAAAAACTCATCACAAACTAAATGACGAGCAAATGAGGAAAAAGAAACAAGTGGAAGAGAATCTCATGCTACTTATCTTTTCTGCCATTTAAACAAAACGTCATGACCAAAGTCGGACATCCAAAATCAAAGTTGGAATTTAAAAACTGTCCTCTCTACTATACGAATTATGTTTCTTTGTCCCCTTTGCTTCCTTCCAAAGGAGGGGGGTGGGGGTTAAAACAGATCGAGGGATAACGGGGGTTAGAAACAGAGATAAAGAGGGAGTCTAAATGAATAGAAAAGGATGAAAGGCATAAAGTAATCACCCAATAAAATCAAATAAACAGGGGCCTACAGTTGTGAGGCCACCATTCGAGGAGGGGCAAGAACAAGGACAATATGGTCCTCGCATGAACAGAATTTAGGAAATCATCTGCTCCGCTAAAGTGGGGATAATAATGGAAACCACTCTCGCTGGGGGCTTATTTCGTGTATACACAGATTAAAGGATATTCATGAACAGAATAGTGGCAGACTGCATCTGACTAGTACACCTCCTGAGAGCTAGACAGTCATGATAAGTGCAAATAACAAGGATCATTTCTTATTAGACGTGACAGAGTCAGAAAGAATGAAGAAAACCCTGAGGATAAGTAATAATTATGAGAAGCAAAAAAAGAACAAACCAATTCAGACCAACCAATTAATAAAAGGGGTAAGGCTAGCATGAATAACAAAGTGCATTCACATAGCCATCCCATTGAAGAGGTAGGTCGAGAAGTTTGAAGTGTCAATAGTAAAATTTTGGGAGAATTTCAAAGACACATTTAGTTAGACTGGCTCTCTCTTAACTGCAACTATTGCCATTTCCAATTCTTTAAGACTTACAAGACTGATAAATAAAAGGGGTAAAAAGCTAGCATGAATAACAAAGTGTACTCACATAATCATCCCACTGGAGGGGTTGAACCCGTAGTATGAAGGCTCAACGGGAAATATGTGGGAGAATTTCACAGACACATTTAGAGAGAGTGGCTCTCTCTTAACTCCAATGATTGCCATTCCCAATTCTTCAAGACTTACACGACAGATGGCTATAAACGTTTCATTATCCAGGTAAAACAAAACTGGCATATAAACTAAATAACCAGGTTTCAAAAAAAGGTGCCAAACTAGTTCTCCTTGAAGACTATTCGATTGAAACCATGTCTTCTGAACATAATCATACCCATATAAGCACATGTCATTGTTGAACCAATACAAAGTTGAGTCACATACAACCGGCTCGACACTGTCGGCAACACCGAATAGAACTTCACGACAGCCACATCGTTCGAGCCCATCTCGTTTGAGCCCATCTCGTTTGAGCCCATCCGCCAATTGCATGTTAGGATGATGTAATTCCTCGTGAATCCACTTCTCCTCACGGAGATCATAAAGAAGCAAAAGACCAGTGTATACTGAATAAAAGAATATTGTTGTTTTATCCATGGCGGTTTGAAAATCTTTCATATTAATATGTGTGAGATTGGGCAGGTTTTGAAAATCTTTAATATTAGTATGTGTGAGATTGGGCAGGTGACTCCATGTTTGGGAGTCAAGATTGTAATATTCACCCCAATATGATGTCCAATCAGTGTTCTCACATTCGTAGTCGGGTATAAGCTGACGGCCGCTGCTGATGACATAGATCTTCCTACCGGAGGCAAACACAGACGGAAGGTACCAGCGAAGATTCCTGTTTGGTAATATGAGTTCCCAGGTAGAATTAGGATTACTGGTATTATATTTATTCAAGTTCATACCGACGGTGGAGATGCCTTTTTCTCGCTTTATTCCTCCGATGCAGTAGATGCATTCATCAATAACGGTCCACCCTGTCACACGTTCAACCTCTGTAATTTGTTCAGCGGCTTTGCCTTTCATTTGTTCAGAGGTGAAACTGGCAATCGGAGAAAGTTTTTCCGGGAAGGATTCTAAATCAATCATATAATATTCATCGAATCCATTGCGGAAATAGATCACTGCTGGATAACCGGCCATGGAAATTGATACGATTTTTGGTCTAGGGTTTCGGATTTTTTTGCTTCTCTTACAGAGAAACTGGAGTCCCTCTTCCAATTAAAGGACGTATTTGGGCCGAAACGATATGGCCCAGTCTCATAACCTCAGTAGCGATGAATTGATACAAACATACAACTATTATACAGAATTAATAGTCCAAAAATAAAATAGCACGTTTTAGCCTAAAAAAATATATAAAAGATTTTTTATTGTAGTTTCTTTTTTAACCATGTGCAACAAACTAATATTAATTAAGGTAATGTGGGACACTATTAAATTTAATTATAATTATGATTTTATTTATTTGAATGCGTTAGATTATATTAAATCAACAAATATCGAACTATTATCTTATTTTGCAATACAATATACCTAATAATAAAATAATAATATTTGAAGAAAAAATTATAAATAAAATTTTGATGTACTCCAAATATCATAATTAGATACAAACAAGTAGAATAACTACTTGTTGCATTGCTCTCACCAATTTTTCATCATGAATAACTGCCTCAAAATGTTTCTACTTATACCTCTGTTTTGCATTAGTGTTCATGTCAAATAAACTGAAAATGCAGCAGAAAAGTTATCAAAATGTCTGTATAAATACTATCCATCAAACTTACAACATTTTGAAAATCTGACTAATATGAGTATGACGGTCTCAACTTAGTGATAGACTGCTAGAAAGAAAAGAAGACATACTAACCATAATCTAATTTGAATATATATGAATAAATATCACAAAAAATTAAAAAATATATGAAAGAAGGTGAAATGAAAATTAACACTGATGAACTTGTTATAACATGCTAAAGAACACATCCAAGAGTAGCTCCTAATGATATAAAACTCCACTGCAAGATAAGAAAAGTAGATTTCAATTTTCAATCAACAAAAAAAATTGTGAATTACAAAATATCTAGGCAAATTCAGCAATATACAAAGTAAAAGAAAAGGGGAGAAAGATGATAGAAACATAATAGAATATTGTTGAATTCAAAAACTGACTTCAAAAATCAATGTTTATAGTACATAAGTTGGGGAGTTGTGAGATCATGAGATTAAAAAATCGATTCGAAGAAACCGTCATATTCTTTTGAATTATGATATCACTATAAATAAATTGAAAAAGAATAGAATTATATTAAGTGTAGGTAACTTCCGAATATAAAATAGAATAAATTTTAAAAAGTATATTTTCTAAATATGCAAATTAAAATTTTACTTAAGTTTAGAATTTGAAGTAAGCAATCTACACTTTTTGCTATAAAAAAGAGTAAATGTGAGAAGTTATTTTAAATATTTATATAGTATAAATAAGTTGATAATTTCCCACAAAAAGGAAGTCCTAAACGTGATGATTAACACTCAACATTTTTTTTGGCTATAAAAAAGGAGTACATAGATAATCATCATAATTAAAATCTAATAGACTAATACTCTGTTCGTATACGAAAAATTAGCATGCTGATTTTTTAATTTTTATTTTTGATAGTTGAAGCTATCTACCATTTTATTTTTTATTCCTGGTCAAATTCTTCGTTTATTTTATTTTTATATTTCTTTTGTATTAAAGATAACAACAACAACAAAATGCAGTATAATTTCATAAAGTAAAATATTAAAATATAGGCGGAATGCTTACTTTTGGATTTGTTGATGCAAACACCACATGTTTTTTTCTTAAATTTTATGTTTCTTTTAATAATATAATATAATATAAAAATGTATTTAAAATTAAATTAATAAATAACCATTATGATTTTAAAAAATTGTCACGATTGAATTTATTAAAAACCCTAAAAACATAAATTAATTAAAAATATAAAATAATTATCATAATTTTTTTTAACAAAATATAAAATTTAAAGAAAAAAAATAACTGTAAAAATTAAAAGTAAACACGTGACTTTATGCTAAAACCTACACGACCCTTACCCCATTAACTCCCATTAAAATTATATTATTTTTTAGAATAATTAGGATAATTACAAAACTGTAAAATAAATGGTAACTATCAAATTAAAAACCCATTATTATGATTACAAAACTGTCACAATTTCTATTTACAGAAACTGTAAAAATTAAAATAATTATGAAAACGTTTTTCAAATTTCAAATTTATCAAGAAATTGTAAAAAGGTCATGAAAACTTGTTTTGTCTCTAATGCCATTTTCTTTTTCTTTTTATTTTTTGACAAAAAACACACCAATAAAATGCAACACCCCGTAACTTGGAGTTGGAGAAAATGCAGAAAATTGTTGCAGTGTTGGTTTACGGAGGCCACCTACGGACCATAGGTGGAACGTCGATCCGTAGGTGGGAACCGTCGATGGCACTGTCAGCCTTCAGGAATTTCCAAGTTCTGAACATTGACCTACGGAGCAAAAGGACGGGCCGTCGTCCAGTTGACGGGCCGTAGATAGGTCCCGTAGGTTGCCCTCCATACTTAGTCAAATTTCAGTCCTAAAACCTGACCTACGGTGGCCATGTACGAACCGTAGATCAATCGACGGGCCGTACATAGGTGTCGTCGATTGGAAGGCCAAAGTTGAAAACTCTCTAAATCAAACGACGGAGGAACAAAACGGATCGTAGGTCGACCTGCGAACCGTAGGTCACTCCCGACAGTTTTAATGAAGGGTATTTCAGACTTTTCCCTTCCCTTCTAAACCCAAAATTCGACCCTTTTCTTCTTAGTTAAGGCTTTATCAGTGTTTAGACATATCAAATTGTCATTAACACTTAGAAAAATTAGAGAGAAGATTCAAGAGGAGAAAGCCAGGGTTTTCAAGCATTCATCCAAGTTCTTCAATTTTCGTCAAGATCTTTGATCTTCCAGGTATGTAAGGCTTCCTCGGTGTTGGACTAGTGCGTCCACACGCCCCAATTACACTCGAAATTCAGAAAGGAGAAATCTAGGGTTTCATTCCTTATTCTTGAGAAAGTCTAGTTAAGCCTATATTGTTGAATTCTAATTCAATTCTTGAGTTATCATATCCATATTGTTGAGTACTGTTGTGATGCTGTTCATGTCTATTTTTCGACGTGAATCCTAATTACCGAGTTGATTGATAATGTCTAACTTACTGCATGAACCCTAAATTGAGTATTCATTGAGTTACTATTGAGAATCTCTTGAACTGGAAAATTATTTTAAGTTGACTTTTCTAAGGAAATAGAGAGGAGTTGTGAGGAGAGTACAAAGAGACATTTTAAGTAAAGTTCAAACCCGCACCGCATAATTTTTTTCTATATTTTTTTTCTAGTTAAGTTTGATACTAAAAATAAAATTCATAAAAATAAATTCATTTTTTCATTAAGTTGTATTAATTTAATAGATAATAACTTAAAATTTTATTTTTTAGAGGTCAATTGGAAATATGTTAGAAATTGTATTATTTTTTATTGAACCATTTTCATTTACTATCTTAAATATTTTGGTAGCTTTAAAGAAATGATCTTAATAAAAAAAATGTTCTATTACTCTTATAACATGTAAAAAGTTGAAATTAAGCTTGAGCCCGCATAAAATCACATATACCCGCAACCCGCCCCGCCCCGCATTAATTTAAAAGAAAACTCACTTCAACCCGCCCCGCACAACCTTAAACCCGCTCCACCCCGCATAGCCTTAAACCCAACCCGCCCCGCATCCACTCCGCCCCATTGCCATCCCTAGATATATCATTGATAGATCAATAATTTAATTTTGAAAAGGTATAATATGGATGATATGAATACAAGTGTAATTTTAGGAGGATCAATTGATTTGGTAAGAGCATAGTAAGCATGATTAGGCTGTAATGAGAAGTTGAGGAATAGCAAAAATATAAGAGATGGTCATTTATGATGAAGTATGAGATGGTAGAATTTGCTATAAGCTTTGTATGAAAGACTTTCTTTCTCACCTTTGGAGTGGAGGTATACTAAAAAGAATTTAAATAGTTCAAGTTGGATAACACAATAATCACTATGGTAAAAAATTTTAGATGGGAGCCACAGTATGGACTTAATATAATATTGTATGAGATTATGAAGTTACTGTGACTAAATATAATATTGTATGAGATTATGAAGTCAAGTTGAGTGTCAATCAGCAAAGACACTTAAAGTGGTGATTAAATGGTAGATATTGGCACATTTAAACTGTCAGATGTCTTTTAGAGATTGAATTGAGGATCAACAATATTAGTTGAAATTAATGGAAAACATAATTTGAGTTTGGGCAAGGGAACTTGTACGAAACTATGTGGGAACATTCATAGAGACTTGTGTATAGTGGTAAAGGGATCGCCCTACAATTTATGGACTAATATTTTGGTGGTTGGAAGTATTATATCGACAAATAACTAACTCTATTTGAGTAATCAAGGTTGTCCCAAGTATTATTCAGTGTGCTCTCGATCTTTTGTAGTTTTATTTCCACTATGGTTCTACTTTCCTTTATGTACCGTATTTTGAATTTGGATATATTTTGTGACTCTCCTTTTAGGTTTGTACATTTTCATACTCCCTTAGATGATTCTTAGTGGTGGATCGGTTACATCGATCTTAAGTTGTTTATTTTATAGGACAAAACACATGGATATACTTAATTATTTTTGATATAGTAGATGTTGAAATCACAATGGGTATAGGTTGACTTCATCCATATTATGGAATTTTACATTGTTACCTTAGATATGTCGGGGACTCTTAAAATTAAGTGACAAGAATCTCTCAGTCCCTATTTGAGGAAGGTATTATCATTTTCAAAGACTCAGTGTATGATTGAGAAGAAATGTCCCACCTATTTGACTTATGTTCATGAAATGAGTATCGATACTCCTCCTTTAGAATTAGTATAAGTGGTGAAGGAGTTTCTGAAGGTGTTCTACCTAATTGTGGCTTTGATTTCAGTATTGACTTAAAGCTGAGAATTTAGCCCATTTCTATCACTTCTAATTGAAATGCTCCAACATAATTAAAAAAATAGTAATAAGATTTGTTGAGTAAGTCCTTTTATTAGATGAAGTATTTCTCCTTCAATTTCTCTAGTCTTACTTGTGAAAAAGAAGGATGTGCATCGACTATAGAAAATTAAACAAAGTGATTATTAAGGACAAGTATCATATTTCACGTATTGAGGACTAGTCTAGAAATTTTGGTAACCTCTAAGATTGAATTGAGAGATGATTACTATCAATTTAGGGTTAGGACGAAAGATAACTTTAAGATAACCTTCAGGACCCCTATGCCATTATGAGCTCTTAATTATGACTTTTGGGATGACTAACTCCCCATCAACTTTTATGGATTTGATGAATAGGATGTTCATTATTTATATGAAATTTCTTTGCTATAGTTTACATTGATAATATTTTAGTCTACCCTCGTAGTAGAGAGGATCATCAGTAGCATTTAAGTATTATACTCCAAAATTTGAAGAATGAGTGACCTTATATAAAATTGTATAAGTGTGAGTTCTATCTCAGTTTTGTAATATTTTTGGGCATGTGGTGACTAAGGATGACAATATGGTAGATTTGTAGAGTGTTGAACAGTTAGAGATTGGGTTAGGTCTACTTCACCTATAAAGATTCAGAGTTTTGTGGGTTTGACCGGTTACTACCAATGAAATTTGGATGACTTCTTTTTTATTGTGCCTCTATTGATAAAACTAATTCAGAAGAATTTAACTTTCTAATGATCTAAGGAGTGTAAGGCTAGCTTTCAAAAATTTAAGGCTTTGTTGACTTCAGACTCGATTTTGACTTTACCAATGAAAGATAAGGAATTCACGAAGTATTATAATGCTTCGTGGGTAGTGTCACGACCCAAAAATGAACGTGATGTCACTCGTCTTATCCCACCAATACAGGTCAGTCTAAAACCCAACTAATACGAAAAATGCGAAAGTAAAACAAGAAAAAGAGACTGACACTATCTAATAATGCGGAAATCATAATCAACCTAGTTGTCACGCGTACAACCCTCTAAATATTACATTTAATTCGAAAAGAAAATATAAGTCTCAAATGACATTGTTTCTAGAATAGAACAAGATCATAAATAAGAGTAAGAAGGTCCGCCGAGATGACAAACAACTACCTCACAAATCTCCATGGGAAGCCTTGGAAAAGAAAAGAATAGCAAGTATCAAAAAGATCTGGGCTCGTAATCTACAAAAAAAAAACGTAGAAGCAAGGGGTGAGTACCAAACCATACGGTACTCAGCAAGTAAACTCCTAAACACGAGCTAAGGGTATGGAATACGGATACTCCTTACACCCCCAACCGAACCTCCACAACTATAACCTGCATAAAACCAGCCCAACCTAATAGTTTACAATTTACATAGCACATAGTTCAACCACATCACTTCAACAATTACAGATCAGCAACACGCAAGATTAAGTTCACCAATGACAAGTCCCACAGAAAAATACTCATAAGTTCACAAATGATCAAGATGCACAATGCAATATCAAGTATAGTGATGCATGTCTGACCTAGTGATACACACCCGCTGTCTCTCAGTCCGGGACCCATGGGGGACATATCTGTCCACGCATCCGTCGCGGCGTGCGACACGACCCTTGATTATAAAATTCATCGCGGCGTAACACTTCCCTCGATAATAGAAACCATCGCGGTGTGCGGCACGTCCCTCGATAATAAAATACGTCACGGCGTGCGACACATCCCTTGAATCATAATATCCCTCGCGGCGCATGACACGTCCCTCGAAATGGTACATCCTCTTTTCTTTTTTATTTTTTTATTTTTTTATTTTTTTTTCTCAATTCACATAACACTTGTCACAATCATGTCTCAAAACAAATGCAAATGACATGTTCACACAAATAATGAGGAGATGACCATTTTCATAACAGTGCACAATTCACAACAACATAATCGTGATATAACATCAACAATGAATCAAATAAGCCTTTCAAACCATTCTCAACACATCACACACCAATAATTAATCACGTTGCCTTTTATTATCCTTTTTCATCATTATAATTATTCAATATGAACAAGTCAACCAATCACCAAGTCTCATTACTCCCCAACATATACCCCAAGGAAAATACACGAATTCGATACACTTAACAAGGGTTGAGAAATCCATTTTCCTCAAATAATTGAACAATCACTTCGCTACTTGAGCCTTCCCCATTTGTTGAGCTTCCAAGTTAATGCAATCTATTCAATTAAATAATCACGATAAGATTTCGAAACTAACAACACCCATATTACTATATGTTTAGCCTTGACCCAAAACTCACCCAAATCTATAATCAAGTTCCTAATCTTAATATAATTTAACATGTCAATCCTTATATTTTTTCCAAATTTCAAGCCTAGGGTCTAAGTTCCAATTTCTCCAATATCATAAATCTAACGATATTCATAAAAAACAATACACCTAATATATAATTATTTATCTCAATATATAAACACTTAAATTATAAAGTGATAGTTATAGTAAAATCGAAAATCGAAACCAAGTTACAAGACAGTACTTAAACACGAAACTAATAGGCAGAATTTCATTAGTGCTTATATGCTATAATATAATATCCCCCAATCATTAGCTATTAATTGTCAATTTGTCACTTATATTCCAATGATTGCTAATAATAAATTTTACCCTTGGCAGTAAGTTTCTGCCTCAAAATTCCGGCCGCCAACAATTATTTTCAATTAATATATATATTACTATTACTTCACCTTACTTTACTTCACTATATATAAGTGGTGAAGTGACCAAACTAAGCCATTATTTAAACCAATTCACCAAAATAATATGTTTTTTAATTTTTTTACAAAACTAGTATAAACGTATTTCTCAGTAACGTTTTAGTGTATTTTTATTTTAAAAATTCAACAGACAAAAACTGACAGAGCTGACGACGTTAAATATATAAACGTTACTGGTAGTAACGTTTTAAGCCTAATACGTTACTCAGAGTAACGTATTATAATACGTTACTGTGAGTAACGTTTTAGGCTTAAAACGTTACTCACAATAACGTTTATTAAGAATCTAATCACGGGTCACCAATCCAATCCTGCAAAGTCAGTATCGAATCCTGCAAATTAAAAACGTTACTCATAGTAACGTTTTAACCCTAAAACGTTATTTATAGAGACGTTACTTAAGAATCCAATCACGGGCCTTCGAATCCTGCAAATTTAGCTAGAAAACGTTACTCACAATAACGTTTTACCTTAAAAACGTGACTATCAGTTACGACAATCTGTTAAAGTCATATTCCTCCATTTTCAAACCGACTACATGTGATTATAAAATAAATCTTGTTGTAAGAAATGTTCTGCATATTCCAACAATATTCAACAAAAATTTTCCTTGTGTGGCCCATTGTTAAAATAATATTCATAAACTTCATCAGGTATGAATTAAATAAGTCAAGTTAATATATCTTATTATGTTAAGTTCTTACTATAGCATTAAAATTATTTTTCTAATTTATTAATATTATTTTTAAAAAATGTCTTATTTTATGTGTAGGATAAAGATGACGAATTTTGAACATAATGTGATGGTTGCTTTGTATTGGGGTGGCGAAATAATTACTGATATGAATGGATTCAGGTATACTGAATGTGCTAGAATGATTATTAGCATGTCTACCTCAACTAACTATGTTGAATTGGTTGGATTGTTACATGAGAAAATGGGAACAAATAGTGAAAATATTCAAATGGATATTTCTGGAAAATATCCATGTTCAATTCAAGGTAACAATACAAGGTTCATTGAGTTTAAAGTTGAGAATGACCAATCTTTGTTACAATTTCTTTTCATACCTCAAAAATTTGCGGATAAGATTGATATAAATGTTTTGGAGATGTATGTAAAGACCAAATCAACTGATCAAAATGTTGGATTTCAAGTTAGTGGTCATCATGGTTATCACATGAATCTATTGGCTCAAAATTATGGATTTACCACGGCCAATCAACCTCATTTTGTAGAACCGATTGTTCAACCATCATTCCAACAATTGTCGATGCATGGCCATCAATCATTTGATGAAGGCTCAAGTAGTCAAATACATATTGCTAATAGCCACAGGGAATATGAGGCCAGGTAAAACAACAAATCTATAGTTTACTGAATTTTAATGTAACAATTTAATAAGATAATTTTTATCGTCAGTATAAATTTTTATCGTCAGTATACACAAATTATCTCTTATTAATAGAAGAAATAACATTTTAGAGTACAAATTATCATTTCTAACACAATCTTCTTCATTCATAATCTTGCTAGAATTTAACTAATATTTTTTTTCACAGAGATAATGAGACAAACGTTGATCTATATAATGATGTAAATGCTGAAAATAGTGATGAAAATTCGGAGGAAGATGAACCTTCAGAAGATGGTGATGAAAGTGAACCTGATGAAGATATCAATGATATTAGAGATTTTTCTCAAAATGGTACTAGTGTAAATCTTCATAATCATGAACAGGGTGTGTCTGGAATGCAAAATCATGACATACCCTATTTCAGGACATTGGAGAATGAGGAAGACATTTTCATGTCTACATGTGAATCTGAGATGGAATATTGTTCAGTTTGGTCTGAGGAAGCCAAAAAAGATTTGAAAAAAGATATGTATTTTAGTAGTAAAGAAAAGTTGAAACGGGCTGTAACAATTTGGAGTTTGCACAAAAATAAGGAGTTTAAGGTGGTAACATCAACCAAGAGTCTATGGGTTGTGAGATGTAAGTTTTATAATTTATTGGGTTGCTTGTGGTTTCTTCGAGGTCGAAAAGTTGGAGATAACCTTTGGAAAATAGGAAAATATATTGAAAATCATAGATGTGAGACTGAAGGGCTTTCTAGAGGCCACACCAACCTAAATACCAATTTGATTGCATCTCTGTTTCTAAATCAAATTAGAAAAAATCCTAAGTACTTGGTGGTAGATGTCATTTCAAAGGTTCATGAAAAATTTGGTCATCAAGTGACATACAGAAAAGCATGGCTTGGACGTCAACGCGCATTTGAATTGGTGTACGGTGACTTTGAGAAATCATTTAGTGACCTACCTAATTTTTTTGCAGCTTTTCAACACTTTAATCATGGAACAGTTGTGGAATGGAAACACGAAGAGTCTATGAGTTCATCAGAGGTAAAAACTTTTAAATTTGTATTTTGGGCTTTCAAGCCTTGCATTGATGGATTCCAAACATGTCGCCCTGTTATTTCAGTAGATGGAACTCATATTTATGGAAGATATGAGATCAAATTATTAATTGCTATTGGAATTGATGGAAATGATAACATTCTTCCTTTAGCGTTTGCTATTGTAGACAAAGAGTCAAAAGAGGCATGGAAGTGGTTTTTGAGAAATTTGAGTGCACATGTGATAAAAAGTAGACAAGATATATGTGTTATATCTGATAGGGCTAAAGGAATCTTGACTAGTTTACAGGAGTTGCTGCGATTTCAAGAGCCTCGAGCCTTCCATCGATTTTGCATAAGGCATCTTAAGAGCAACTTTCAATCTAAATTTCCAAACAAGGACCTCAGTAGATTAATGTGGAGGGCTGCTTCAGCCCATCAAGTAAGGAAGTTTGAATCCTTGATGTGGCAAATTAAAGAAGAAAATGTAGAAGCACATGAATACCTCATGGAAATCCCCTTGGACAAATGGACTGTTAGCCATGATGATGGAAAAAGATGGGGAGTGCTGACAACAAATCTTTCAGAATCGTTCAACGGAGTGCTGAAAAAAGCACGAGGTTTGCCTGTCACTGCTATGGTTAGACTTTCATTGGAGCAAATTGTTGAACGGTATACCCGTAGGTCTCAAATAGCACACCAACTTGCAGAACAAAATGAATTGTGGACCGAAAGGTTCAAAATGAAGTGGGAGAAGAATTATGAAAGTTCAAAAAGGCACTTTGTTTTTGATTGGGATATACCCACAGGGGTATACGAGGTTAGATCTATACAAGTTGATGATACTGGTGGTAATCCTCACTGTGTTTCACTGAATGAAAGAAAATGTGATTGTGGAAAATGGGTTAATTTGCACTTCCCATGTTCACATGTCATGAAGGTAACTGATAGAATGGGAGGGCTAGCTAGAAATTTTGTTAGCGAGCATTTCACAATAGAGAATTATGTTGCAACATATTCTGGGTCATTCTCACCAGTTGGTCATGAGGCGTATTGGCCATCTCCGAATTTTAGAATGAGAAGTAATGAATTCTATCGTCGTCCCAATCGACCAAGAACAACTAGAATACCTAATGAAATGGATCGTGGTTCTGCCGTGTATGAGCGAGCTTGTGGATTATGTAGGCAGACTGGACATGATAGGCGTCAATGTCTCAATCGTAATTAAATTTAAGTGAATAGTCTTTTATTAGTGCAATTATGTTAATTTCTAGTTGTGGGTTGATGTCCAATTGTGTTAATTTCCTTTAAGTTATCTACTGTACTGTAACTCAAATAATTATTAATCTTTTTGCAATTATGTTATTAGTGCAATTATGTTAATTATTAATCAAATATTCTAACATTATCTCGATGCTCAAGGATGTCTAATTATTGGTTCGGGTAGTATCATTTTCTTTTTTTACAATTAGCAATAACTTTAATGTCATAAATTTTCCCCTCAGGTGAACTCTCCAGTGTTAACAATAAGCCTTATGCTCCTTTAGATATCTAGTTGCATCTCCTTTAAATAAAATTAAACTATCCACAAGCCAGAGATAACCATATTATTTGCCGGAATCTGGAAAGCACAAAAAATGAAATGCCTAGCCAATAGCATAAACAACTTACCTGAGGTAGTGGCCACCGAAGTATTAAACTGAGAACCAGAAAACACGAAGCTAGGGCAGACGTTTGAAGACGAAGGTGGAGAACGCAACTGCTAACTCGGAATCGGAGAGGAAGAAGAGAGAATAGAGGGTAGAAATGGAGGTGTTTGGCGGTGCTGTACATAAAAGGAGGCGTCAAGATCGATGTAGTGGAAAGATAAACATCTGAACAGTGAAATGCCCCTCGAATTCAATGTAATTTCAGGGAAGCACACGCGTTGACGGAGACGCGTGTGCTTATTCCCTCTTCTTATATAGTAATAATATAGTATAGTATTATAATTTTTTCTAGCCATACGTCAGAAAACTGACATCGGCTCTTTCTCAGTATATTTCTTCAAACATGTTGCATAATTATTTAAGGCTTATTTTGAATGTGAATTTCAAACAATTAACTTTTTAAATTTTTTTTTTTTAATATTTAATGAAAGAGTGTCAAATAAAATTGAGACGATGAATAAAATTTAATTTTATTTATTTGACCACCTGGTTGGTTTTACGTGCCAAGAGAAATTTCGAATTTCTAATTCTTGAGGAGTCCATCAAGCATTCACCAACCATAGCAAGTGAATTAATAAAAAAATAAAAAAAAAGCAAGTGGATTATATTTATTAGATGTATTACTTATAAGATTTTTTAATATAGTTTTTAACGAAAACGTGTTAGTGTCTAATTCCAGCCAAATAAAAATATAAACTTAGCGCCATGGACATTTTAAAATAGATTAGCAAATAGCAAGTGTAACTACGCATTTTAGTTTGACCATTGCTATAACAAAAATAGTTTTTAGCGGTAATAAATATATATATTAATAAAAAGTGATAAAAAAATGTACTTTCATTAGTTAATTTCCATTATAATCAATGTCGCTATAGACTTTAAGGGCATTTACAAAGAGTACTAATTATCGTTAATTAATTATCGCTAAAAATCATTTTTGATACGAGGCACGTACACACTCATTAATTTCAGATAGACACGTAACTCATAAGCATAGTAAAATGGAATTTTTGACCAAATAAAGCCATTATTTAAAGTAATTCACCAAAATAATACGTTTTTTAAAATCTTTACAAAACTCGTATAAACATATTTCACAATAACGTTTTAGGGTATAATTTATTTTTTTTAAATTTAGCCGTGTGCTGACGGCGTTAAGTTTAAAAATTTACTCACAGTAACGTTTTATAATACGTTACTGTGAGTCACCTTTTACACCCAAAACATTACTCATAGTAACGTTTCTTAAGAATATAACCAAGAGACATCGAATCCTGTAAATTATATATACTAATAATTTGTACTCTCAAAGGTTATTTCTTTGATTAATAGGAGATAATTTGTGTATATTGATTAAAAAAATTATCTTATAAAATTATTACACTAAAATTCATTAAAATATAGATTTGTTGTTTTACCTGCAAATTATATATTCCTTCTATCCCAATTTATGTGACACATTTCGAATTTCGAGATTCAAATAAGTTTATGTTTGACTGTAAAATTTTCATATATTTTCAAAATAATTTGAATTGTCAATCATTGTGACTTATAGTACTTTTTACGTAGTTTACAAATATATAAATTTCATTTTTAAAAAATTGAAGATTCCATTAGCAAATTATCAGTCAAACTTAAACTGTTTGACTCTCGAAAAATAAAATGTATCACATAAATTGGGACAAATAGGGTATATTAATATATAATTTGTACTCTAAAACGTTATTTCTTCAATTACTGGGAGATAATTTGTGTATACTGATAAAAAAAATTATCTTATCAAATTATTACACTAAAATTCATAACAATATAGATTTGTTTTACAAATTATAGCTATATTTGCAAGATTCGATTCTAAATTTGTAGGATTCAATGTTACGTGATTTGATTCTTAAGAAACGTTACTGTGAGTAACGTTTTAGGTTTAAAACGTGACTCACAGTAACGTATTATAAAACGTTACTATAAGTAACGTTTTCAGCTTAAAACGTTACTCATAGTAACGTTTCTCAACTTAACGCCGTCAGAAAACAGCTGATTTAAATATATATATATATATCCTAAAACGTTACTATGAAGTACGTTTATACTAGTTTTGTAAAAAAAAATTAAAATGTATTATTTTGGTGAATTGCTTTAAATAATGGCTTAGTTTGGTCAAAAATTCTAAAATAACAGTAATGTAAAACTACCATAAGGACAACAAATTTTTATGAGAAGTCATTGTGCATAAAGTTTAAAAGCACTTTAACACTTTAAGTATCCATTTTGTTCGTGAAATTGAAAGAACCAAGACTAGATAAAGGACACGCTTAACTTTCATATGTATTCTGGTTTTACTTCACATCCCAAAAATAGATTAGAATGAAACAACAAGTGCAACCCAAGTTGGTGCCTTTATAAATATAATCCACAAACTATATTGCACGCGCAATACTTACTGCAGTAACATGTGTCTAACAGTCTAAACACATGAACAATCAAATGAGTAGAGATGAAAAATATATTATACAGTACTAACATCAAAGGAAGCACATCCACAGTGAAAATAATCAGGTTACCAGCTGACATGAGTAGCTTAGTCAATGTTTTCTGGAATAAAACAAAATTAAGGAAACAGAGGAAGCGTTATTTCCTTCCAAAAATTTTAGCACGACAAGCTCATTGAATTAGCATCCTCCAATTAAGTTAGCAATAAAAATATCCAACAAAGAGTCGGGGTCGAATCCCACAAGGAGTGATTTAGTGATAAGAATTCAACTTTGAAATTAAGAATGACTTACATTTGGTAATTTGATAAATGCAGATGATTCATAGATACTTCTTTCCTTTCCATCATTTATAAGTGACAGAACATGAGAGGGTAAATAGCAGTCCCCCCTCGAAAAGTTAGTGAAATATCGAAAGAGGACTACCTGTCACAAATAGTAACCCGCAGATTCTTCCGTCAAGGAAAACATTAAAAAAACCTTCAATAGGTAAAACTTTTGAAAGGAAAAGCTCTTGAATTTTCCATGCTATACCTTGTTACTGTTTTCCTTTATTACCGTCACCTGATGACAAAATATAATCCCAAATAGGAGGTAAGAATTAACTAATGGAAAAAACACACGAAGATCTGAAGAGATAACTTACCAAACCCACCACCTGGATGCTGGTGTTTGAAATTCAAAAAAGGAAGTGCATTCATTGGAGCATGTAATGTTGCCTCTTCGCCATCCTCTTTTGGAACAGGCGCATCAACTTATTCAAACTTTTTGGCTCGTATTCCCTAATCTTGGCACTTGAAACCAGGTATGTATCGAAAGTTACGAAGAGTTTATGACACTTTTCAATGTCATGACCATACAGGGCTATGGAAAGATGTTCTTCCTACAATCGAGTAAAACAGAGAAACACAAATGATCAAAGACTTAGCAGTGTTGTTGTTGATTTGCAAGAAAACTGGAACCAACCTCGATTTTATTTCTCAATATCATATCCTAAAGTTGGGCGGATA
>JAGDQO010001062.1:0-10632 GCA_018342035.1 Solanum appendiculatum | reverse complement strand
AAAAAGATATAAAAGGATAAATTATATTTTTCAAATTGATAAAGTAAAAGTGTACATGAATAAACGTATAAAGCATTATATTGAGCATTTTTTCGCTTTCAAAAAGAAAGAAAGAAGTCATGTTCACGTTTCGAAAATATATGCGATTACAAAATTAATTTTTAGCCGTCGATTTAAATGGAGATTCACGTTCCATATTGCATTATGGATATAACTATTTGTCAATTAAGCACACAACAAACATCACTCTGTAAATTTTTATGAGGTCACTCAAAAGCCAAATCTTGCTCACTGATTAAGACGGTGATGGCGTAAATACATTCTGTGCTTCTAATCCAATTAATCGCGCAGATCTTTAGGGTTGCTGTTTTAATCATCGTTACATTTCTTCATATTGATTTTATACCAGTAACCGATTTATGATCTCCTCTGGTGCATAGGAAAAACAGATTGATAAACTTCTCTACCATAATAATTCTTTGACATTTACCAAAAATCAAGTTACATGTTATAAGTTATAACACAAATCTCATACAAACCAACAGGAAATGAGATCACTTATAAGAAGACAATAATGAACATTATCAGAATCTTGAAGAGATAAGGGACCAAACAAAAGATGGCCCTCCTTGTAGGACATTGTTAGGTTACTGTAAATTCATAAGGCTCCTTCTAAGGCCTTAAAAAGAAAACTACTGTTGGTTCCATCTTTGTAAGAACTCTCACCAGTTAACAACTTTCTATCTCGAAATCCAAATATTGAGTCATTTTACCATTCAATTTCCGGTATCATCCCTCTTAACGGGAATGTGCCTTGGCTGGTGGAGAGTCCCCTAGACTTACCATCATGCTTCACAGCCCCCGAATACTACTACCTGGCTGGACAGAATAATGCAGAAAACCTATCCAAGTCCAGCGCACAAACATTAAAGTTCTAGCAACAACCAGCTATCGGAACAAATGTGTCTGCTCGCAGTGACATTGGCTGGCAGCTAACATCCTCACAACTCTTGTGGTAGAGCATCTTCTGTACATAGTACATCAGATAGCTTTGTGAGGCCCTAACAACATCTTCATCGACTTCAGTTATCCACGCATCGTCACATTTGTACCATTGGTTTCTCAAATGCAAATACGTCACGTAATGACCAGATTCTAACATTCCTGAATGTGTGACCACTGCAAAAATTTCAAATTCTGTAGAAACATCTGATTCATCACCATCAAACGAAAAGATTCTGTTCCCGTATCTTTTTCTTACAATTGAAGATGATAAATATGGTTTCATGTCCAAAGAGAAAGGAAATTGCACGTGGCGATCAATCTTTCTGGACATTTTTCTGGTGGGAGAATGTTCAAATCGCTTTATATGAAAGCAGAGCACAAGTGGGAGCTTTTTGATGGACATTTGTTTCAAAGCGTCTTGCTTTTCGTGACAATTTTCACAGTACAGTTTCTGATCGGGTCCCAATTTTTCTGGTCTTGTAAAGAGGTCCAAGCAACCTACAAGAGATTCATTTGGCTTGCTGGACTTACTAGCAAAATCTTTTCGGCTGGAGTTGCAGGAACTCAAGTCAAGAGAAATGTCCATACAAGGATCGTGAGTTGTTGAAGTGAAACCGCATGATGCACATGTGACATCAGATCTCAGGAGCCCGTAGAAGGCCCTATGAGCAATACACTGGCAATCTCCATTATCTGTTTAAGAAATGCTTCTTTATCAGAGACAATGAAGAAGAGGAAACCACAAAACTCTCGAGTTCTCAAGGTCTTAATACATGAATCACCCCTTCTCTCATCAATGAAATTGATCCCAAATGGAAGTACAGGCCGAAAATTTTAAATCGTAAATCGAGCATGTACATAAACAAGATCTGTGTACTGTTTCTACTCACTGTGTTGCATTTCAGACAGAAAAAGATGAGCCATTATCTAAGCAACAGATCCCAGAAGATGTCCTACATAGACAAGAAGTATAATAGCCATTCTCATCAAAATATACCTTTGATAGCCAAACTTGGCTTCTCCTCTTTGTCATGGATCCTGTCCAGCATTGAAATGAAGAACTCATGAGCATCCTGCTGCTCGTAGGTAGCATGGTTTTCTGAATGCTGCCACCAACTGCAAACATAAATAACAATTCAATCAAAAAGAATCCACTAAACAGGTCTTCAGCATGTCAAGCCTCCAACCAATGATAACAATTTCCACGAGTAAGCGTCTGATCTACGCTAACAAATGATTGATATCTTACAAGATATAGCAGCATAGAGAAAATCTCAGTAGACTTATTTTGACATGATAAGGGAATTATAAACTTGCACATTGTCAACTATTAGAGGAAATGCACCAAATCTTGGTTATCCAAAAACTCTATGAAGAATCTTCAAAGTAAGAACATATGGTTTCACAATTACACTACAATTGATGAGACAACTCAATATTAACTAAAAGCAAGGTTGTGAATTTGTGGGGATTAAATATATTTTACATTTTTGCAGATCCTGTTATATTCAAGTATCTAGTATTATTAAGTTAAACGACGAGGACAGATCGAAAGCGATTCGAGTTCAATCACAAGACATAAAGCCTACTAACAGTCACAGACCTGTAAAGAAACTGAGCTGGACTATAAGGGGTCCGATCACCAGAAAATACAGCTGAAAACATTAGATCAATGTCACAAGGCAAACACAATCGATCCGAAGACATCTTTCTACAAATTTCTCGGTTATGCCTATCACTAAGGAAGTAATTTCTCAAAGGGGGTGCATGAAGCAACACTTGCAACACAGAATTCATGAAACAAGTATTGCCCAAATTGTTCAAACCCCTTAATCCCAATGGAAAACACGATTTCGACTTCCGAATAAACAATCTCTTCATATTCTTTGAATCTAAATCCATACAAAAACTAAACCTTCTCCTCTTACTAAATCTCAACTCACTCTCCTCTACCCCATTTTCACTTCTTGAAAACCCCATGATGTGATTACACATAACAGCTTTATCAAAATCAGGATCATACACCTGATCACAACACACAAAGCAATAAAGCTCAGCCCTTTCCATATCTACTAAAATCTCATGTCCATCTTGTGACTGGCTATGCAAAAGGGCATGATTTGATTCAGATGACAAACAACAAAACACTGATGAACAGATCAAACACATGTATAATCTGCCCTGACATCCACTACAAACACTACATCTATGTATCTCCAATTTCGACAACTCCAATGTTGTCCTACCATATGGAGTTGTCCTAAAACAATCTTGAATCAAATTGTACCCACATAAATCATTTTTCACCTTGTACTCTGCAAGATGCTTGCAGGGCTTTGGATTTGTATACAAAGCGTTGCTTGAGTACATACTAATCTTGATTCTTGATTAAGCGTCAAAATCAAATTTTGGTAAACACCCAACACAAAACAAGAATTAAAGAACAAAGCTTTCTTTGATCTGTGCAGAAACAATCAAACTTAGGCTGAAAAATATCAAGAATTTTTTTTAAAAAAATATACAAATATCACTTTAAGAATTAAAATTAATGGGTTGATCTAAAATTGCTAACAAGATTTAAATAAAAAAAAAAGTTAATTTTTTTTGGGTCAGATTTCAATGGAAACAGAGAGTTGTGATGGAGAAAAAGGGAGAGGAGGCGTTTTTTTGTGTAGGAGAGGACTGGAGAAAGACCGACTATCATTGTATTCTCCTGTGGGAGAGAGCACGGGTGTTACTGTGCATCTCAATGCGTGGCAAGATCACGGCCGTTTAATTGTTGTTCCACTTAGATATAACTCTAATTTGACATTTGTTTGGATTCTAACGAATTGATGATGTTTTGATGTTTATTGACAAAAAGGCATCTTCTAGTGCAATGGCAGTAGGCTTTAGTTAGAAAACCAAAAGATCTTTTGAAGACAGAAGACACAATGTATTAGGGTTGGGCATTCGGTTCTTCGGTTCGGTTTATTTAAATTTCGATTTGGTGTTTCGGTGTTCGGTTTTGAAAATGTATTCATCAAATACCAAATCAAAATATTTCGGTTCGGTTCGGTTTTTTAAACTTCGGTTCGGTTTAATTTGGTGTTTTTAAAACGGTTTTTCGGTGCAAGCAAATAAAAAATAAAATGAAAATTAAATTATCTAAATGTTTGACTAAAGATAAAAGTTGAAAACTCGAAATAATCAATTAACATATTTAATAGTTAAAGCTTCCAACAAAGAACTAAAGAAGTTTTTTTTTCTCTTTCCGATTTTTTGTTTCCAACAAACACTCTTTGTAATAGTAGCCAACAATTTAAACCAAGAATTCAATACTTGAAACTTAAAAGTTAAAACAATACAAAGTTAAAAATGCCTTAATATTCAACTTCATTCAAATAAAAAACAATAGGAGTCACAACTCACAAACACAAGTTACCAAGTATATAATTAATAAATTTAAAATATTATTTTAAATTTAGCTAATAAAATTTCGGTTTTTCGGTGCACCGAATTTTTCTTACCCTTACATCGAATACTGAACCGAAAAACCAAAATTCCGAAAAAAAAACACCAAAATCGAACCGAAAAACCGACACCGAAAAATCGAATTAGTTTAGTTCGGTTCGGTTTTTCGATTTTCGGTATTTATACCCACCCCTACAATGTACAAATGGTACTAGTTAGGTATACTGCGATAACATAAATAAGAATATCTCATAAAATTATTTTATTTTATTTTTATATAAAATAGTTTTTATTATTTTAATATGAATGGTGGAAAACTTTAATTATGAAATCATTTCAAGTTAAATATGAAATAAAGTTAATCTTAAATGTCACACGTATAAAATGATTCAAGTTTAAAAAAATTAAATTTTCAAATTTACTAGAGATGATCATTGGGTTCATTTTATATTTAACAAAAATATATATATATATATATATATATATATATATATAAAGCTGAAAATCGCTGATGTGGCACCTCTCTAAGGCCACTATTTGCATTTATCTATTTTCTCCTTCTTTTTTTTTTGAGATTTTCCCTATAAAATAAGCAAGTAACTGAGTTAATGAGTTAACAATTTCCCCCAAGGTAAATGCTCAATTGCAGCCCACATCACCTAATCAATTCATATAATATTAAAGTCCAAAACGTTTTCATTCAAGCCCAGCCCACGTACCTCACTTAATGACCCAATTGAATATTTTTTAAGGCGTTATTTTATCCTACAGCGCTATTTGTATCCTATATTCCTCTATTTTTTTTACCTTCTCCTCAGCACTACAGAAGGTGCGTTTTCACCTCCCAAGTTCAGCACTACAGAAGGTGAATTTTCACCTTCTACCATCGTTAACCCATTCCTTCATCTTCCTCATTCGTAACTGTAATGTCTTTAATTGTGTATTAATCTCTGAATCATTACCCTATTAAAATGTGTAGCCTTTCATACCCTAATTCTTACCGTATATATAGTTTGGTAGTGAATCTTTGGCATATTCAAATTTTCATTCTCCATTTATCTTTTAGTTGAGTTTTATCAATGGCATATTCTTGCCTTTCAGAGTTGGTTTCTGGTCGAGATGATTTCACAATTAGGGTTAGACTTTGTAGAATGTGGGATGCCATTAACCCTAAGAAAAATGGCGAGCTGATCAGTATGGATATGATATTTATTGATGAAAAGGTATATCTTATTATATTGATTCTAATTTTCCAAATGCTTATTATTCTTCAAAGTTTCAATTCTCAAATATCTTAAAACTTTCTTCTATTAGGGAAATTTGATGCATGGCAAATTAGGAAAAATCAAGTTAACAGATTTAAAGTTAAGCTGAGTGAAGGTTCGGTATTTATCATAAAGAACTTCAAAGTTGTTGAAAGCATTGGTGGATATAGACCTGTTGAAAATTATTTTCTTCGCCTCAACTGCAATCAAGAATTTATCTGATGATATTGTTGATATTCCTATAAACAGATTTCAATTTATCAAACTAGATATGATTGACTCAAGAGTGAACAACACCAGTGTGTTATCAGGTTTATATTTATATATAGTATGTTTTGCTAAAGTATTTAAACGTCCACGTTAATTTTAAATGAACTTCTTCTTCCTCATTCGTAGATGTGGTTGGTTGTTTATATGGAGTTGGTGAGATGGAGAGCGCTGGTTCAAAATGGAAAAAAAAGGGACATCCACATTGTTACTGATTAGTAAGTCACTATCTCACCTGAAGAAACTTTAGATTCTTATCTTTTTACGGGAGAATTGGAGTTCGGCTTACTACTATTATGATGACTACTCTTAGGTATCACTGTATGAGAAGTCATTCGGAATTAATTTGTTTACACCTTTTAAGCTTCTACATTATTGGCACTTAATAACTTCACTTCTTTTGATTAAATTTAGATGAATCAAATGAAGTCTTCACTTTTAAATTCTGATTTATATTTTTTCTGTATAGTTCGGCTAAATAAAAAATTACCTTATAGGAAGAACTTGGGGAAAAGTTTGCTCCTTATTTGTATAACAAGGATGTTGGCCGGTATATAGTGATAGTGACTTCTACTACAGTGAAAGAATTTCGTTGTAATTGTTTCTGATTTAATTGTAGTTGTTATTAATTTTATTTGTAACATTTTGAAGAAATGTGATTGTTACATTTTTACTGCATTTGTTGGTAATAGGTGAGGTTAGTTTCTCCACCACCTATGCAAGCAAAATTTATGTAAATCTTGATATAGATTACATAAGATCTTTGGTTCCAAAGTTTTCCATCATGTCCTCAGACGTTCAAATTATAGAAAGCTCTAATGTGAACAGCCTTCCGATTAAGGAAGAGATGTTTTTGAACCGTATGGACATTAAGGAGTTGTTGGAGTCTGAGTAGAGCTATGAAATACATGTTATTTTCTTAATTTGTTTCTTCTGTTTGTAATTTTCCATTTCAATAGGATTGATACACTATATAATGTATTTTAAAAAAATTGTAGGAATATATTGTCACTGTGAAGGGAAAAATTATAGAAATAGATAACTACTTTGGCTCGTACTACATCTCCTGTAATGTGTGTTCTAAGAAGATTGAACCTGTCAATAGTGTCTACCGCTGCCATAATTGCAATAAGGATTGCAAGTTTCCTTTGGTGAAGTAAAGATTCTAGAAGGACTGCAAATTTGATTTGTATGTATTGTGAATTAAACTAACTTAGTGTCTAAACATAGGTTCAAGATACAAATAAAAGTGACAGATAAGACGGGGGACACTACGTTTACCCTATTTAATGATGTGGCTGAGAAACTCATTGATACATCAGCTCACAAGTTGTTCAATAAGCTAACCTTAGCTGACAATGTTGTGCCTGCCCAAGTTCAAAGCCTATGCGGAAAAAAATTGTTTTTAAACTAAAATTAAACAAGTATAATTTGAAAGAAGGGCTTGAGAATTTTACAATATCAAAGCTTTGGATTCCAGATGATGATTTGGAAGTACAATACAAACTAAGGAAAGAGGAAAAGGTATTGCAATATCGAGTTTGAGTTTGTAATTCACTATTACCTTTACTTTGTAAATAATCCTTTTTTTTGTTGTTGATGTTTTTGTAGGGGAAAACCTTACTTGAGTATGACATCTAGCCAAACGATCAGGGATCTGAAGGATTGTCCAAAGAGATGGTAATTGGATTTAGTGTTTTAAATTATGGTACTTCAAATCATTTTAAAGATTAACATGTTAAATAAATATGTTGATAAATTTACTTTTGAAAGAATAATCAGGTATCTGTTGATGTGTTATTGGATCAGTTGGATGATCCTGAGAAAGAACTACATGTCACTAA
Source organism: Solanum appendiculatum (assembly GCA_018342035.1). Taxonomy (NCBI): domain Eukaryota; kingdom Viridiplantae; phylum Streptophyta; class Magnoliopsida; order Solanales; family Solanaceae; genus Solanum; species Solanum appendiculatum. Next base: position 2,798 of record JAGDQO010001062.1, on the reverse strand, counting down.
TAGTGGTAAGAGTAGGAAACGAAGAAACCTAATCATAGATGACGATGGATTAAGTGTTGAAGACACAAATAAGTTGAAGAAGTAGAGGGATTAGTGTTGCTTTTGATTAGATTATGGTGAATTAAGTGTTGAAGACACAAATAAGTTCAAGAAGTAGAGGGATTAGTGTTGCTTCTGACCACTTTTTTACATATTTATTGTTTGAGCTTATTTAAATTATTTGGTTCTTTTACCCTTTTTAGTTTAGTGTCATGAGTAGATGTGTGTTGTCTTTTGTGATGATATTCATACTTGTATGGTTTTATCCCAACTTAGACAGCCTCTAATAATAATATATTCAGTTTTTTGCATAAGTCTTATCATACATTTGTTTATCTGTTTACTTGTCCAAAATGCACAAATAAGCAAGACAGATGATATACCCACCACATTGCAAGAAATGTCAAAATTGTCAACTTAAATGAACTTATAATGAGCTAGAAAGGTTATTCTAAGATGTGTGTAAATGGAGATAGAAGAGACAGAGTGTCGAAGGAAACATCAAATATGTTTAATTATAGTAATTATAATACGTACGGCAATATAGATATGTGCACTTCAACTTGACTATTCTTTTCCTACACCTCTCGAAAAACATTATTTTGCAATTGATATCAATGAAAAAGGCTATAAATAAAATACATATTTCAAAATGGACGAGATAACTTCTAAACAAAATGACTTAGTTACTTATAATTACTTATAATTGCCTTCCGTCAGTTGCCTTTGAGGAATAGTTTCAAGTGGATGTTGACTCATGGATGACTTAATTTCTTGTAATTGCCTGACATACGCTGCCTTTAAGTGTAAAACTTAACACATAGAGGTTCTTGATGTTACATTAAGTTGTGGATTTGTGTTGTTGAAGAGGAGAAGCTTTTGGTTTATAAACACCTGTCAAATAGTACTTTGCACTCATTCACGAGATAACTTCCTAATAAAATGACTTAGTTACTTATAATTGCCTTCCGGCAGTTGCCTTTGAGGAATAGTTTCAACTGGATGTTGACTCATGGATGACTTAGTTTCTTATAATTGCCTTCAATAAGTTGCCTTTGAGTCTAAAACTTAACACATAGAGGTATTTGATGTTACATTCAGTTTTGGATTTGTGTTGTTGAAGAGAAGAAGCTTTTGGTTTATAAACTCCTAACAAATGGTACTTTGCACTCATTCACGAGATAACTTCCAAACAAAATGACTTAGTAACTTATAATTGCCTTCCACCAGTTGCCTTTGAGGAATAGTTTCAAGTGGATGTTGACTCATCGATGACTTAGTTTCTTATAATTGCCTTCCATAAGATGCCTTTAAGTCTAAAACTTAACACATAGAGGTATTTGATGTTACATTCAGTTTTGGATTTGTGTTGTTGAAGAGGAAAAGCTTTTGGTTTATAAACACCTGTCAAATGGTACTTTCCACTCATTCAGAAGATAACTTCCAAACAAAATGACTTACTTACTTATAATTGCCTTCCGGTAATTGTCTTTGAGGAATAGTTTCAAGTGGATGTTGACTCATGGATGACTTAGTTTCTTATAATTGCCTTCCATAAGTTGCCTCTTATTCTAAAGGTGCTGACTCCACTGACAACAAAAAATGAGCGAAAGCCAAATCCATCAACTGTGAAAGAGAGAGAAAATGATGCAGACATCTCAAGGTCCGAGATTGTATCTTCTTCATCAACTGGCAGACGTTTGTCGTGGAAAAGTGGTAAACATTCTTTGCCAGGAAGAAATATACTGATTCTTCCTGGAGGAGGTCTGGTAGTTTTGCCTCAAGTGGGAGTTCTTCGCCTAAACAAGCAGGCAAATCATGCCGACAGATAAGGCGCAGTAACACTAAGTAAGTTCTTTAATAAGCTCAGTGAGTGGAGTATAACATATGATGATGCTTATACCTTTTGATATGGAAGCCTTGGTTTAGTGACGGGGTCACATTTAGCTGGACTTTATTCCGCAGGAACTTCATTAAGGCTTTTTTCAGAAATATCAATATTTGAATCCCCTGAGCCTTGATATTCTTGACCTATTATCTTTGTTTCTACTCTGTCTGCTTCTCTAGGGAAGAATATATTCTTTTGGGATATTGCTTTCGGGGTAAGGGGGAGAGGGGAAATTTCAGTTGCGATAATGCTTGATCAATTCCTCATACATATTTTCACTAGCAACATGAAAAAGGGGAGTATTTATATTACAACCCTAAAATAACTCTTCACTCTGGGCTGCTGTTGCCTATGTCTGATCGGAATCATCTTGCGAGTGGATTGTCCTTCATAATTAAACCCTGTATAACTCTAACCAATAACCAAACGACCCCTTAGTGAACTTGGTACTGACTAGATGATGTCAACTTCCGAATCAACCATGTGTCATATCCGTATTTTACCACCTTCATAGATACTGACATAGTACCCCATAAATAGGTCCCCCCATGCGTTCAATTAGATTAGTTACCATACTGACATCTACACCTATTTGGTGAAACCCTAAAATTCTATTGGTATCTTGCGCCAAAAAGATAAGTTATTTAGTAATCCTCAATGAGGTTAGTATGAATACAACTTAATAATTGATGATTATTTTAGTTGAGTTGTAAGAATGTATTTGGATTATGTTTATTAATATAATCTATTTTTTTTTAAAAAAATATGATATCCTTTTTATGATTTGTCTTGTTTGTTCACCTTTAAAATGTCAATACTGTTTACAAGAAATTCTGTGTATGCCCCCGTGTGAAACACATGCACATTCACT